>SMOI01000022.1:5149-84874 GCA_008000375.1 Poteriospumella lacustris
CGACGACGACGACGACGACGACGACGACGACGACGACGACGACGACGACGACGACGACGACGACGACGACGACGACGACGACGACGACGACGGCGACGACGACGCTTCTGTTTTCAGCAGCGGTGGACCGCCGTCGACCATCGATTGACCGATGTGTCGGGAATGCCAAATGGGAAGTGAGTGTGAAGACCATGAGCGCACACCATGAACTCTCCTAAAGTAATGCGAACTTGCTTTAGGAAGAGATATAGTCTGATTTGTGCGTTAGAGTAGACGTGACACGTGATCGAAAATGATGTCGCTGCGCGTCGTGATGACAACCTGTCGGACGCTACGGCGTGTCGAGAAGCGATGTCTGTCGTTTACACCAGATATGACAAGAAACCTTAAAATCAAGGTGGTAGCATTCGATTTATCACTGATCCTCGCAGGTAGCGGCGAGGGGGTCCCGTCGCCTGCAACTGCGGCCTCCTCTGCAGCCGCGCCCCCCACTCGGCCGAAGTTTGACACGACCCAAACTTCTCTGGCCATCGACAACATGTCTATGGCGAACATGGATGGTCTGGATGCAGATGCGACCGTGCATCGACATGCAGCGCCCGCTGTGGACGCTCCGCACACCGGCAAGTTGATTACTTACAGTGCGCAACAGGACGGCAACAATGGCGCTGACGCCAAAGCAGCGCCTTCGTCCATGCCGTCTCGTAAGATCTCCAAAGAAGAGCTGGCAGCCGAAGCGGCCAAGTCTGCCGTCGAGTACAAGAACAAATACGCCGACAAAATCAAAATGAGAATCGCCAAACAGGCGCAGGCCGCAGCGGCTGTGCCTGGTGGTGGCAACGTGCTCAACATAGCCACGCGATGGCTGTTGAAAGAAGGCATGGGCGATGTGCTAGACTATACACACAATCGAACGGTGAAGATCGCTGCGTTGGGTGGATACGACCGCGCGAACGTGACGCTGACGCAGCTGAAGTCGCAGCTCAACGCCACGCAGCTGTCGTTCGTCCGCCCTCATCCGTTGGCCAACTCTGCCGATGATAAAGAGCAGCTGAAACTGTGGTGTTCTACGCACTGGAATCTCCCACCGAACGGGTCCGATGCGCAGCTGAAGAAAGAAATCGAGACGCAGCGTCGTGCGTTGTGGGCGCAGAGCATGCAGGACATGGAGTCCGCACTGCAGGTGACGCGGTCCAACATCCTCTTCGTCAGCGGGGACGAAACAGCCTTGATGCTTGCGCGCGACAATGGCTACTACACGTGTCGCTTCACGGGCGAAGCGAAGCGCTACGGGCAGATCACGACGGACTTCAAGGCGGAAGACAACCTGCAGATCAAAGACGCCATCGACGGCCTCATCGGCATCGCCCTGCGCCACTCTGTCTCCTTCATTCCCTTCCGATAAAGCATAAACAGAATCATTCCTTGTGGCACATGACGAAGCGTGGCGCGATCAACGATCGATCGGTATTTATTTACACAGGGACGACGACCGGGGTGAGCGGGGACTACGCCGCGTTCCCGTGAGACTGCGAAGCGGTCGACGGCGATGGCGTCGATGACGCTGCGTTGGGTGCGACATTCAAGCGCTTCAGTAGTGCGGCGACGGCCATATCGTCTTCGAATCGACCGGTGGCCGTTGGTCGCCCGGTGGCCGACCTCGTCGGCGCGGCGAACTTCCCACTCGCTCCGCCGATGGTCACGTCCGATGCCACCGGTGGCGCCGACAAGGGCTGGAACTCCTCCAACGAGGCGTGCGTGTCCCCGTAGTGCGTCTTCTGCCCGTATACTGCGAAGTGGCCGCTGTCTCCTTGCCCCGCGAGCGTGCGATAGAAGACGATGGCGAAGATGGCGGGGACGAGCTCCAAGAGGACGAAGTACGCCGCCACGAGCACGATGCCCAGGGACGTATCGGTGATCAAATCATCGTTGCTCATGAGTAACAAACAGGCTGCCCGTGCGACAAGAGCCAAGATGAATATGGTGAAAATACGCGACAGTTCTTCGGTTCGCTCCTGCCGCGTCGACATGTGCACGGGGATCGACGAGATCTCCGTGGCGGCCTTGTACGCGAAGAACGTGAAAACCAACGCAGAGAGCACGAATAAGATGGCCACCAACAAGGAGAAATTCCAGTAAATGTACGCGGAGGTATCGTTGGACGAATGGACGGCGGCGTAGGCACAGCCGATGACGGCGATGTACGCGCCGACGTTGATCGCGTACGTCATCGGCCGTATTAAATACCGGTACTCTCTCACTTGATCAATGGCGATGTAATACACTTCCGCCCAGAACAAAGCTAGCACACAGGCTAATGAGAAGAACGCAATGGTGGCCAGTTCATCGAGACTGTAAAAGGCGCCGCGGAAACGATTCACTTCGCCCGAAGACTCGTCCCATGCGAAAATAGCCACGAGAAAGAACGACGCTCGTGTTGCTGTGAGGAAGGTGACGACAAATTGCACCTGTCGTTGAATTGTGCGAGGAAACCAGCATCTACAAAGCACACATCACACACGCGGTCAGCCTCATTTGTCTGACACTGACAATACGTCTAGAAACAAGGAGCTTACTCGTAAGAGACGCAGGATAACTCGTCCTGCTGATGAACTAAGTATAATTGACGAAGAGAATATATGCAAACAGCACCATACATCGCTGCCAGCAGGACACAGGCAACCAAAAGCGAGACCAGCATTGTTGACACAGCGTTTGGAATAAGGTCTTAACTCTCCATGCGATCCCCCTCTTACCAATGGTGACACAGTATTCACACAGGTGTCGAAGTATCTTCAACAATGTTATCAACCCAAAGAAGGAATCACGAGGTCTCGTTGCTTGAAACATCGATGCCAGAGCAACAACCCAACGATGGCCGCCGGCTGCTGAAAATTTCCCGTCGCCATCGTTGGCTGAACGCACCAATAGTTCTCCACTTCGACCATAGTCTATTGCATATGTGTTCCAAATTCAAGTACATAGACGTTTCATCTTGTGGAGTGCTGCTGCCTGCTGTGCTGTTCCAGTGCTGGCGTGTTCCACTTCCGGTTCCCATTCTGCGATGAATTCAACTTGATAGTTGTCGGCATAACGTATCAATGACCTACTGTTGATCGCTATAGAGTGTGGTGATCGGACAAGAACTGTAGATTGTTGTGTGATACAGTCTGGCTCGTCCATCAACGAAGGCTAAACCTAACCTAGTCACCGAATCATCTGAGATCCCCGAGCACCATAACCGAACACGTTTGCAGTCATATGGAACCATGGCATACGAATCAGAACGGAGCTTGATTCTGAAGGGGATTTCCATGGGCCTTATCCACGTCCTCGCCGGCCCAGACCATCTTTCAGCGTTGGCCGCGCTGGCCGTAGGGACGTCCTACAAGTCATTCGTACTTGGGTTTCGATGGGGAATCGGTCATTCGACGGGACTGATCGTTGTAGCCATCATATTTATTGCTCTTAAGGGCGACTTGGATCTACGCACGTTGGGTCGGTACTGTGACTCGCTCGTGGGTGTTTTCATGATCTCGCTGGGCTGCTACGGCGTCATCAGCGCCATTCGCAGTTACCGAGAGAAGCGACAAAAGCGTGATGTCGACGTGGACTATTCACCGCACTCCTTATACCGCAAACGCTCCAGCACACCCTCGAAGGGCAAACCAAAGAAGAAATCGTTCAAGCGCGGCGACGACTCGTCCTATTCCAGCACCACCACCGCCGCTCAGCAGCACCAACAACACCAGAACCAGCACCATCACCACCAGCACGCCCAGGTATCTCACGATACAAATACGTCCGGTGCCGTTGTTGAGACTGCCGGAGGTACCTTGCGGCGGACGTTGTCGGCGTCAGCGTCGATAGATGCCGTGGCCGCAGTAGCACCGGTCTCAGCAGCTGAGGATGAGCAGAGCTTGGACATAGACGAGCGCAGTGAACTGATTTCCCCTCGGAAAACAGAGAAGATTCCTTCGTTTGACATTGAATCCGTGTCGATCGACGAAGGCTACGGTGAACCAGGCACGCCCAAAGCGTCAAAGAAGGCCGTGTCCTGGTGGGCGCTGCTGTGCGATGACCACCACCATCATCATCCTCATTCACAAGGGCAGCATGTCGAATACGCCGTAGAGGAATGTTCATATTGCCCCTTCATCAACATGCAAGACCCGTCGACCCAGCGGATCTTGTCCTTCGCCATCGGCCTGTTACATGGGGTCGCGGGTCCCGGTGGTATCTTAGGTGTCTTACCCGCCGTCGAAATGCAGAAATGGACCTCGTCGGTATTGTATTTAGGTTCGTTCATCATCGCCTCGACGTTGTCGATGGGCACCTTCGCCGCGATGTACGGTGAAGGCACGCGTCGTCTGGGTGCGACCACGGAAATGATGGAATTGGGGTTGAGTGTGTTTTCGTCGGGCATGTCGATCGTCGTGGGTGTCATTTGGTTTGTCTTCTCCGTACTGGGTAAATTGGATGAGTTTTTCGAATAGCTGGGTGTCGCCCCTTGTCCTGCGCACACACCCACGCGCGCGCACACACTGTACATAGAATTTGTCGAGTCTGAGGTTGTTGTCGGTCCATTTCACATCTGTTTTTGTTGAGCGTCTCCGTCACCACGAGAGACGCCCCATGACACGTCGCGTGGCCTGCCACCCTACCCCGAGAGGGTTTAGGCCTGTGTAATGTTCTGTACGTAACAGTAGGAGAAACACGTAGAGAGAGTAATACTCCTTAGGTTTACCGAACAGAGAGGAAGAGAGACAGAAAGGGTTAGGGTCTACAGGTGTTGCGGGTGGAAGGGAGTAGGAGACGGTTGCCGCGCAGGAAATACGTCACGTGCCTTGTTAAGAGGAAAACAAAATACCGAGAGACACACACACACACACACACAAATGAAGAAGAGGTGTGTCCCAGGCAGAAAACTGATCAGCCGAAGATAGCCGGGGGGAGGGGGGGCGGTTTAGTTGCCCATCCACAAGGGCTTGCGGAAGTTGTGGCCCGCGTATGTCGATTTGCCCTTCAGCTCCTCTTCAATACGAAGCAATTGATTGTATTTGGACAGGCGTTCGGAGCGGCAAGGGGCACCCGTCTTGATTTGGCCAGAGCACAAACCGACGGCCAAGTCGGCGATGTAGTTGTCCTCGGTCTCACCGGAGCGATGCGAGGTCATCACACCCCACCCGCTCTGCTTCGCCAGTTTCACCGCATCAATGGATTCCGTGATGGATCCAATTTGATTCACCTTGAGCAACAAGGCATTGCAGGCACCCAGCTTGGCCGCTTGCGCGATACGCTTGGGGTTGGTCACGGTCAAGTCGTCGCCGACGATCTGCACGTCCTTGCCCACCTGCTTCGTGAACGCGGTCCAGTTCTCCCAGTCGTCCTGATCGAAAGCATCTTCGATCGAGCGAATGGGGAATTCACGGCACAAGTCCTGGTAGAAGGCACCCAACTCTTGCCCCGTGAGCATCTTGGCGGTGGATCCGGGTTGACGCACCTTCTTGTCCAAGTCGTACTTGCCGTCGACGTGGAACTCGGACGAAGCAACGTCCATACCCAAGACGACAGAGTCCAGATGGCCCGCGGCCTCAATGGCGTGCATCAACAACTCAATGCCTTCCTTGTTGTTCTTGATGGGCGGCGCGAATCCACCTTCGTCCCCGACGTTGACGGCGTCTTGACCGTACTTCTTCTTGGTGACCGTCTTCAACGCGTGGTAGATCTCCGTGCCAATACGCATAGATTCAGCAAAAGTGGGTGCACCCGTAGGCAAGACCATGAATTCTTGGAAGGCCAAGCCGTTGCCCGCATGCGAGCCACCGTTGATGACGTTGAAGGAGGGCACGGGCATGACCAAGTCCTTGTGGTTGCCAGCCAAGTCAGCGAAGTGGCGATACAATGGCACACCTTTACGAGCCGCACCGGCCTTGGCAACGGCCAACGAAATACCAAGAATGGCGTTGGCACCCATCTTGGACTTGTTTGGTGTGCCATCGATGCCCAACATCTTGTGGTCGATGCCGTGCTGGTCCGTTTCGTCCATACCCAACAACTGAGGGCCAAGAACCTGATTGACGTTGTTGACCGCTGTCAAGACACCCTTGCCGACGTAGCGGCTTCCTCCATCACGAAGCTCAACTGCCTCATGCGTTCCAGTCGAGGCACCAGACGGGACGGAAGCACGAAAGACGCCTTTCTCGGTGGTCAGATCCACTTCCACCGTGGGATTACCACGAGAGTCCAAAATCTCACGTGCATGGATGTCCTTGATGGCCTACGTATTTGTTGATGCATGGTTTAGAACAGATCTACCGTAGCCATGCAACACTTCTCGCTTACCATTCGCAACGATCTCAGGCCCGCGCGGCCAGAAGAAGTAGTGGCAAAACCATTCACTATTCCAAACAAAACGCCACACATCAGAACCTACATAGCTGGGGGCGCAGTCGCAACAAAGTGTACCTTGGTTAAGCACCAAAACCAGACAAGCAATTGCAATCAACAGTTGCGCCAACATCCTGATCCAACAAGCTATACTACCAAATGATAAAAAGGAGTGAAACTTCCTCTCGTACAAAGAGAATGCTCTTTCCAGTCACATGCGGTCTGGTGGTGCATATATCCTTCGTATTCCCGTGGAGCATCCCCGTAGAGCAGAGTCTAGTTTGCAGTTGCTCCGCTGTGCAGGGAACAACGGTGGTGACGGAATCTTCAATCTTCATCCTGGCGGCAGCAAGTTCATCTTCACTCGGGGCCTCCCCAGATTCGAAGAGACCGCTCTCTGACATACTGTGCATCGGTCGGTTTGCACTGGGTGTTGGGGGTATGTGTCGCAGATGTCTCCAGACTCTGTGTTGTCTGGGGAAAAAGAAGAATCGTCGTCATCCTGCTGCTGCGGCATCTGCTTTTTGCTTCTTGGCCACTTCACTTGCAGTGTTACATAGTCAGGAACAATGAAATCAGAAGGAAATTGTCTGTCTTGCTCCAAATCATCGAAGTGTAAACCTTTCTGCTAACGGTTTTGAAGCGTAGCATCCCTTATTGAAATGTCGTCCTCGCATCATTTTGATCAAATCGATGTGAATAAAGGTTAGCTCGTCACTCATTCGTTTTCGAAGAGTTGCATCAGCTTCAATTGTTGCTTTGTTATTCATCCTAGATTACTATCAAGCGTTGGGTCTGACCCATACTGCGACAATTGATGAGTTGAAAGCCTCGTATGTCAACTTAGGTATGATCAGCTGTGATGTTGAAGCGGTAAAAGTGCCCACCTAACGGTTTGTTTCCGCCATTTTAGCAATGCAGTATCATCCTGACACAAGCATGACGAAGCCTAACGACGAAAGTCTGAAGAAAGCTCACCAGGCTCAGTTCGTGCGAATATCGGAGGCCTACAGTGTCTTGTCGAGGCCCGAAACCAAAGCATTCTATGACGCTGGCCGCGCGCGTCTCTTGGGTCAGAACTTTGGCTCAGCAACAGTTGTACAAGCCCATGCTTCAGGTCCACAAGCAGATCATCGCATCATTTCAGAGTCCTATAATGCCCAACGAGTGAACTTCTCCAAGGTTCAGAGCCGGGCGTCCTCAAATTGGAAAGATTTGCAGGAGAAGTACAAAACAGAGAAATGGCAGAATCTGCCTTTGAGTCAAAGGAAATTGAATCGAGCTACCAGGGTGCACAGTGTTTCTGGGTCATCATTTGTGGTGTTAGTTCCGATGATAGCACTGGCAGGAATCGCGTATTCGGTGATGAATTAAGCGTCGTCGATGTGATCCTTTCGTCGCTGCTTGTTTGTTTTATCTCTGCATTTTCCTGTTTCGTGTTCGTTTGTTAATTCTATGGCACGACTGGTGATTGTTCGCGTGGGCGTTACTATCTGTACGTGCGTATTGTGTTACCTGTCACACTCCCTGGCAGCTTTCTTGCCTTACCCTAATTATCCCAGCCAACCCAGACCTTTTTTTCGTTTTCAGCTGATGGACTCTCTGTCGCTCTGTCAACACATGGCGTGTGTCGATCACGGTGTCTTGTCAGTGTCGTCTCTCTGCACTGCGAACCGTCGGACACCGCGCGGCGACAGAGAAGCCTCTGCGGCATCGCTGACAGCAGCAGGCGCGGCCAACCTCTGCGACGGACCAAAACGACCGACTCGCCGACCTGTCTTTGCCATCGCGCTTCCTTCTTCTTCGTCGTTTGCTCGTCGTGTTGATCCTTTTGACGTGTTCCATACTGTTCCACATTTTGAACGTAGATTGATTCGAGACTTCGGGTGTGTGCGGGGAAACTATCGCTTCATTGCACTCACTTGTCGACCAAATGTTCCGCGCTTTGCAACTTTCCACATCGTCAGCGGTCCGCTTCACAGCGAGTCAGCGACCAGCTGCGGCTATGGCCTTGCCCATGTTCCAGCAAGCGGCAGGTTTCAAGTGGACTCCGCCGAAAACCACGGGCCACTCGGTGAACAAGCACCGATCGAACCGAGCCAAAGAAGGTGCGTCGCGGTTTGCTGTGGGTGGTGCTGCTGTCCATGCTTATGTCTGACTGTGTATTGTGTTTGGTTAGGTCTGTACCACGGCAAAGACATCCGATCGGGCCACTCAATCTCGTTCTCGCACAAGCGATCGAAGAGGAAGTTCCGCCCCAACGTGCAAAACAAGCGCCTATGGAGCGATGCCCTCAACGACTGGGTGCGCTTCAAAATCACGACAGTGGCTATCAAGGCAGTGGACGACCACGGAGGAGTGGACAACTACCTCCTGAACTTGGACGAGCAGCTGGTGCGCGACTCCAACTACGTGACGAAGATGCGCCGATTGATTTCCGCGGCCAAGTATCACCAGGGCACGTTAGCGCCGAAGTTCGTCAGATATTTGGGCTACGACAAGAACCCTCCGCCGATCGAGTGGACGAGACTGACGAAGGTTGGCGACTACTTCTACGAAGAAGGCACGCCGGTGCGAGGCGATGACGAGAAGGCAGTGGAACAATCGGCGGCCTTGGAGGAGTAACCTGGATCACCTTGGAGAAACCGATTCCCGATGACGTGGTTCGTAGACAATGCTATAAATAACAGTAAATTATAACCAACAACTTATCACTTTGCAACAAGTCTTGATCGTGTTGCGTGTCTGTTGGAGTCGGTGTACGATGGTGTGTGATGGTTGGGAACATGTGTGTTGAACCGTTGACGAACCCGCGCAGCTTGTAACGATTGCGACGGAAGATGTTGCTTCTTTCAACATATATATACGGCCATCGTTTTCCTCGCGTGTCAACCTCGCTTACCTCGCCAACGGATCACCCACATATGTAGTACCCTTCATACACAGCAACATTCGACTGCCAGCTGCAGCAACATGACACGATCATCACAGCGAACGCTAACGATTTACAAGAATAATTTGCAAAGTTTCTAAACACAACAAAAGGCTATGTCTCACGAACCACACGACCAAAGTAGAGGTTACCCAGGTTACTCCTCCAAGGCCGCCGATTGTTCCACTGCCTTCTCGTCATCGCCTCGCACCGCCGGGGGGTGCCTTCTTCGTAGAAGTAGTCGCCAACCTTCGTCAGTCTCGTCCACTCGATCGGCGGAGGGTTCTTGTCGTTGCCCAGCAAATATCTGGCAAACTTCGGCGCTAACGTGCGGTAGAGTCCTCTTGACACGACGCTGGGGGGGGGGGGCGGTTCTACTTGACACAGAACACGACCGACACTTGACACAGAACGATTTCGAATTAACATTACACACAGCCAGCCGCTCAGCCCTCGTGCTCGTCCCCCTCCTCCTGGGCTACGTTCTGACTCATATTCCCAAACGCTGGCTCAACCGTCATCTTCCACTTGGCATCGAGCTCTTGGTTGGCCGTTTCCAAGGCTTGCTGTGAGCCGAAGACGACAACGTGTCCTTCCTCGCGCAATTTCTTCAGTTTCGCCGCCAGCGTCTTGAAGTCGTCGGGGGAGGTGCGCAGGATCTCGTCGCGGTAATCCTGTCGGTCTTGGAGCGTGACGCCCCCGAGATACCGACTGAAGGACACGAAGCCCTGTTGGTCCGGAGACATGGGCGAATCCAGATCGCCAATGGACGCGATGATGGCCTGCAGAATCTCCTCGGAGGCCACCTCTGTCTCCGAGAGGTGTTCGCCCGCGTGATGGTACACGTCGAGGGTCTTCGCCAGGTTGGGGTCGCGGTACGACAGATACGCGAAGCGACCACTGGATTCCGAGAAGCGAGCGAAGCCACCGTACGCACCACCCAGGACACGAACGTGATCCCACATGTAACCCGTCGACAGGTAGCGCGTGACGACACTCGTCGAGCCCGAGACACGGTCACCGGGACCGAAGAGAGCACCACCGAAGCCCACGTAGTTCACCATCGACGGAATAGCGTATCCCTCATGCGACGCGATGGTTTTCCCGGGGAACAACGTCGACAACAACTCGTCTTTCTTGGCGTTCCACGTGGTGAACAGCGTCGTCGACGGCACCGACGTGGTGGCCGCCGGCAGCTGTTCGTAGAACTGCTGGATCAACGGCGTGGCGGCGTTGACCAGCGACTGTTCGCCCGTCAAGTTGATGATCATCGCCTCCTGTGCCCCACTGCGCGTCGAAGCACTGGCCGACGAGCTGCTGCTCAACGATGGACGCACCATGACGCGAGCGCGAATACGTTCCAAACGGGCTTGCACCTCCGGCCAGTTCGTTTCCGCTTGCGTCAAGAGATCGCCCGCCCGACGCACACTGGTCAAGCCGCCCGTCAACTCGCCCATGTAGCCCAACAGCGACCCACTCTTCGCACCCAAGCGAGCCGCTGCGAAGCTATGCCCCGAGGACAAGACCGACGCTTCCTTGCGGTTCTTGCTCTCGCGCAACATCTCCACGGCGCGTTTCTGGTTGTTCAGATTGGCACGCAAGGCGATTTCCCCGAAGAGATCGAAGAGAATCGGTAGCTTCTCTTCGACAGCTTTGCCACGGAGCATCAAATACAACTGCGCATCGTTGGGGTCCGAGACTTCGGTGATTTTGCCGCGATAATCGTTTTGAAACGACACGGATATACCGCCGGTGTGCGCACCAATACGGCGCGACAGGGCCGTCGCGTCGTACCGTGCTGTGCCACTTTCCATGAGCATGCGCGAGAACAGCGGGAGGTATTCGATGTCCTCGATGTCCACGTGCGAGTAGTCCAGCACCATGTCGACGTAGAGGATGCCATTCGTTTGCAAGGGATGCGTGAGGACCGTGTACGGCCGCGTCGGCGTCGCCGGCTGCACGGCGCTGGGGATGTCCTTCGCCTGACGGTCGATGTCGTCGAGACCCAGTCGAGGTAACGTCGCTCGTGCTTCGGGCGAATCGGGACGTTCTTGTGCTTCACGCAAAGCCTGGGTTTCCGTCACAATGCGCTCCAGATCCGCCTCCGACAGCGTCGCCTTGATCTCTTCCAGTCGCTTCGCTTCAGTGGCAGCTTCACGCGCTTCCAATTCCGCGTCGGGTACCATTTCGACGACAACGCGATGGTCGTTGTGCAAGAAATATTGCTGCAACAACGATTGGAAGACAGGCTTGCCTGCCGCCAGCTCTTCTTTCAGGGCTTTCAACGGCGCTTCGAAGGTGATCGCGTCGGTCGGCCGCTGGTCGTAGACCCACTTCTTCATCATGCTCAACATGACCAGCAGCCCCTTCGGGTACGACCCCGTGTTGAACTCGCGCAATCGGAATTCCAACGTGTTGATCGCGGCTTCAATGGCGTCTGCTTCAAAGCCCGTACGAGCAATCTCCGCCAGTTTCGTGTTGATCAAGGCCAAGACTTGGTCCTTGTTCGCGGCATCGACGCCCTTCAGACCCACCGAAAACGACGCTTGCAGCAACTCGTCGCTGAGTCCACCGCCCGTGACGGATTCACCGAGGTTACTCTCCACCAACGCCTTGCGGAGCGTCGATGTCGACGTGCCGAGCAACAGGAAATCGAGCACTTCCAACGCCAACGCGTCCTTCGCCGACAGTTCCTTGTCGTTGAGCAGCCAATTCAACGTGACCATGTGCTTTGGCGGTGTACCCGGAGAGATCGGGAACGGCACTTGAATCGCCGGTTGGTCCTTGAGCTGCAGCTTCGGTTGATACTGCACCTGCGAGGTGACGGGGATGCGGTCGAAGTCACGCAGGTACTCGTCGAGGACGACCAACCGCTGCAACGGGTCGTCGTTGCCGTAGAAGAAGACACGCGAGTTCGCCGGGTGGTAATACGTTTGATGGAACTGCTTGAATGCGTCAAAGGTCAGATCCGGAATACGATGGGGATCTCCACCGCTGTCCACCCCGTAGGTGTTGTGCGGGAACAACGCCTGCTGCGTCGCACGACCCATCAACGCATCTGGGGAGCTGTACACGCCTTTCATTTCGTTGTAGACGACGCCCTTGATAGACAAAGGCTGCTTGGTGTCATCCAATTCGTAATGCCATCCTTCTTGCTGCAGGACCTGTGGGTCGTGCACCGCCCGCGGGTTGAGGACGGCGTCCAAGTAGACGTGCATGAGGTTGTAGAAGTCCTTCGTGTTGGTAGACGCCACGGGGTACACCGTACGATCCGGGTATGTCATGGCGTTGAGGAAGTTCTGCAAGGATCCCTTCAGAAGATCGAGGAAAGGCTCCTTGACCGGGAACTTCTTGCTTCCACAGAGCACACTGTGCTCGAGAATATGCGGCACTCCGGTGCTACACGTTTTCATTCATTTAGCGTAAGCAAGGCGCAGGAGGTCAGACATGGATTTAATACAGATGGACTCGTTACCTGTCCTTTGGAGGAGTGCGGAAGGTGATGCCGAAGACTTTGTTGTCGTCGGGTGCGACAACGGAGATCACTTGCGCACCACTCTTTCGATGCGAATAAATGCTGCCGGTCAGACCATACTCGGGCAGAGTAAAGTCCTCCAAGCGTTCGTAGGAGGGGTGGTGCACAACAGCAGCTGCTTTACTGCTAGCAGAGACAGCAGAACTGCTGGCGAACTGCCTCGTCAAGTTGGCGACTCGCTGGCCCCAAATGCCGCGACGACCAACGACCATAGAAGATGTGAACGAAATCATGAGAATAAGTAGAACTACCGATAGTAACACTGATTTCATGGAACAAGAACCACTGATTCGTTGCTTTCGTACAGCTGTGCGATAGAGACTCAACCAAGACGATGAAGTGGTGCGATTCTCTTTGGTCATTCAAGGTACTCAATACCGCCAAAAGAGAAACAAACACACAAAGATTGTCCCTTCTTGTCTTGATACGAAGTCTTCCCCCTTCAACAGTGTGACTTGTACAGTGTATTTACGTTCCTATCGAACACGGAACATCGACCCATCTTCGGTGGTCCGCTGACCTCGTCGCCTGTGCGCTGTCATCGTCGTCGTCGTGGCTCCTTCCTTGTGGGCAGCAGAATATCGCCAAAGAAGCCGGCAATGATCACAGACGCCGCTAAAGTCAGCGGCAGATACCCTCCCCTCTCTGGGACCCGCCGGCGATCTCCCTGCCGTGGGCCTGGAAGCAACAAAACATAAACATATCGCAATTCCCAAAACCTTTTGGACCACATGCCGCTCAACGAAGAACCAAGTGAAATCACCTGGCCGGCTACTCACTTTGTGCATGTGCGTAAAGTGGGCCCTTTCGCCGAGACTGCTCGCGCCGCGTGGGAGGAGTTACATCGCAACTTGCCAACGGTGATTGACACTATGGGACACCCACATGCGTTCTTCAGCTTATACCAGGTATATCCTGAGAATATCTACATGGCCGGAGTAGGTGTGGGTGTGGATGCTGCCCCAACTGCACCTGCCGTTCTGGAGTATCTTCATTTCGAAGGAGGAAAGTACCTCCAATTCACTCTGACCGGCCCTTATGATCAACTTCCCACAGCTTGTGGGCGCGTCTTTGCTTTAGTGAAGGAAAGAGGCATCGCCGTTGACGAAGATCGCTTGTACATCGAACACTACGCCAATAATCCCCAGTCGGTCCCGCCGGAGGAACTGATCACCCATATTTGCATTCCCATCGCTTAATGCTAGCACTCCGTTCCCCGACTGAAATGTCTGCTATCTCTTACTCCGTCTCCTTTGTACTCTTTTGCCTGCCATCTTCTCGTCCGTTGATTTTAAGTGGAACGCACTCTTCATCTGCTGCCATTACTGTGCCGTTACTGTCTGCCGCTACTGCTACTTCTGTTGTCTGTGTCGCTCCTACCGCATAACAAGGAGTCCTCTCCATAATATTTTTAATTGCTAACGTAAGTTTAAATTGCTTCTCTCTCAAGAGTTGTTGTCAACATTGCCTCACCTCAGTCCACGACCGTGCATCGGTCGAGGAGTGGTGTGAGGCCATTGTAGGATACGGTGGGGGGGGGGGCGGTCTCAGGTTCTTTCGCGCAGAGAGCGATGACGAGAGACTTTCCCGTGTACTTTGCAATCGTTCAACGTGAATTCTTTCCAGGAGGAGCCGGTGATGTTGTTCTTCTTGAAATGAGCCGTGGTCTCGTACCCACCGATGTAGAAGGTGTTGGGGATCACCGCAGTCTCCACGGGGAGGCCTTCAAAGCGATTGTCACTGCCCACGTGACGAAGGTCGTCATTGGAGAGAATGTGACGAATCAAACGCTTTCGCTTGGTTGTCGTCTCAGGGGAAGTCGACTCGGGCTCAGGGTCGTACACGACTTTGCGTTCGACGAAGCCATACGAGCCCGCCTTCCCGAAGGACATCCGCTTGCCATGATCACGGAAATAGCGATATGCATCGTACATGTCGGCTACACGTTTGGGGTCATGAAACGGAGCGGACGTGTCGATATCCCCGCAACCAACAACGAGATGCTGTTGATACCGCAGGTCATTGGGCCACATCTTCTCTTCGCCATTGTGGCAACGGTCAGCGTCGTCGTGTTTAATCGCATGCACCGCCACTAAATCCGGCTTGAAGACACTGGACCCGTGGTGCTCCCCGTTGATTTCAACCTTCGGAATCCACAGGTGATGAAACTGCATCAGCCACGCGTACACTTCCATGCCGACGTCGTGGGTGACGTCGAAGTTGCGACAGGTGTCCATGAGACCGTAGCTTGCAGAGGGAATCTTCAATCGTTCCAGGGCAGCATGGTTCAGTAGCATGGGTTGGAACCAACCTGCCGCCATAATCTCTTTGCAGTTGTTGATGTGCCAGACACCCATGTTGCCCGGTGACGAGTCTTGCGCGTTGCCGATGATCGGATAACGATCTAATCCCGCCTTATCTACCGCTGCTAGGAACGCCATCAATTGATCCACACGCCAATAGGTATCATCATCGGCATGGATCATGAATTTGATTTCGGAGAACAATCGGGGCTCTTCGTTGACTAGGAAGTTCATCGCGTCATCGACTTTGCAGCAGGGCCCCCGCCATCCGTAGTATTCGTCACTGCACTTGCGACTCAAGAGATATGTCGCCTCATTTCGGCATTCAAATACAGAATAGTGAGCGGTTTCGCGATTCAGACAATGGCGAAGAGCAAAACGAAGGATCATTGTATCTACAGAGAAGAGGGGCCCGTTAAAACGGCACAACCTCGATCGATGCCTGGGCGCTAGCTTACCTTCGACTATAACAAAGTTATGCGCCAGATACTTCATCCATGTCCGAGCACTCGGAATGATTCTGTGAACGACAACAACGCGTCAGTGAGGCCGGCATTCATTGGGACGCTGCGAGCAAAGAACGAGCATACCTCTCCCACAACAAATACTCGTTGTGATTTCCAGTCGATGTGACAAAGGAAACAATTTCTGTATTCTTGAGACCATCGACTTCGGGGAGGATCTGCCACGAATGGTGGTATCCTGTGGTGTTTAGTCGCTCCATAACCACGGCGAGCTCCAGTCTCCGGCGGCTGACAAAATAGCGGTCGACAAATTCAGCATCATGTTGCTCGTATATCTCACTGAGCATTCTTCTTTCATGATCCGAAGTCAAAGTAGCCTCTAATCTACGGCGTACTTCTGTGGCCGATACGATAGCCAGAACAAACCACAGTAGTGATGCTAGCCAACACAGTGTCATGGTTTGCGAACGGTTCTCCAACTTTAAAGGCACACACGGGAATACGAAGAAGACTATAATACAGGGTTGATTTTTGAAGAACTCGATAGCTTTATTCCGAATAACATGTCCAATAAACCATGAAAAAGGAATACGGAAAATGACAATGACGCGATGACGACGACAATCATTATGTGGGGGTTTCCGGTTTTCGTCACTTTTAAGTTGGATATCCGGGATACTCTACCTGACTGGCCGGAAGAGCGTCACTTGTTGTTCGATGAGTCCATCTTGTTGTCTACTAGTAGTCCGCTATTGTTGGACAAGAAAACACCTCAAGGTGGGCTTCACAATCTCCGTAATTGGAGGCATTCTCTGTGTTGTAAGTGGGGTTTGATCCGAGGCATTTGGTTGTTCCTGAGAACAGGCGCCCGAACGATGATTGCAGAAAAGATTTCGTGGTCGAGTTCTCCGTATTGGAACATCTGCCTTCTTGCATTTGCATGGGCATTGACTCTTTCGACATCCACTCTACTTACGACTGTGGGCCCCTTGTCCGCAACGTCGCTCGGTGCATCGAAGTCGTTGGCGGCGTTTACGGTGGGAGTTTTCTTGATTGGCGCAGCTTTGTCATCGGTTCCAAGTGGATGGATCTTCAAGCGCTATGGTAGATTTGGTGGTTTTGCGCTGGGCTGCTTGTGTCAAGTGATTGGATCTGCGCTGGGAACGCTGGCGATGTTCACTGATGAGATCTTTTGGTTGTATCTAGGTTGTCTGTCCATCGGACTCGCTCAGGGTTTGGGCCAATTTTATCGTTTCTCAGCCGTCGAAATCACTCCTGTCGATTTCAAGAGCCGCGCCATCACATATGTGTTATCTGGTGGTGTCATTGCTGCCTTCGTCGGTCCCACCGTGGCGAATTTCACCGTTAACCTGGTCGCGAAGGACTATGTAGGCACATACTTGGTTGTCGCGTTGTTTGCAGGGTTGAATTTGTTGGTGATCTGCCTTGTTCGCTTTCCTCCTGCAAAAGGCCGTGATGAGAAACAATCACCCTCATCGTCACGCAGCATTTCCTTTCGTGAAGCTCCTGAAACGCGTTCCACGTGGATGATCTGCTCGCAGCCGTTGTTCATTATATCGTGCACGATCGCGACCTTGGCGCACACGATCATGGTCATGATCATGTCCAACGTGTCAATTGACATGAATCACAACGGTTATTCCTTTACCAACTCTTCGTTGACGTTGGAATTGCATTTTGTGGCGATGTTTGGGCCGGGCTTTTTCACTGGCAAATTGATTCAGAAGCATGGCTCGTTTGTGGTCGCCTTGATCGGTGGGTTGATCTTCGCGGGTTCATCCGTGGTCTTGGCGATTGGTACGGAGCTGTGGAATTACATCGTGGGTATGATTCTAGTGGGTATCGCGTGGAACTTCTCGTTCTCTGCGGGAACGGTCATGTTGACGAGTTCGTACCGGGTACGTGTGCACTGCTGGTGGTGGTCGTTTGTGTTGTGCGTGACGTCACTTGCTTATGTGTGTCTTGGTGTTTTCGTTGTAGCCGGATGAAGCTACCGCAGTGCAGGCTGTGAATGATTTCGTCTTGTTCTCGGTAGCAGGTGCGGGATCGTTGTTGTCGGGCGCGATCTATGCGGCGTATGGTTGGCTAGTGCTGATCTATGTTGTTTCGGTGTTGGTAAGTGCTTGCTTTCAGTGCTCTTGGTTGAGAATTGCAGGCATTTACGGTGATTGGGTGTTTTTCCATAGATGGTGGTGTATCTGGCGTTGTTCTTCTTCGCGTTGAAGCGGCGCAAGGAGATCATGGAAGCGGAGCAAGCGCAATACAAGCCTTTGATGGAAGAGGGCGAAGCGGAAGAAGAAGAGGAAGAAGGAGGCAACAAGTACCAAGCACCAGACACGCTCACGAATCAGTCTCCATTCCATCGTAATCATGGTCTTAGCGCAGTGGCAGAAGGTGACGGAACCGAAGAAAATGAAACAGAGAGCGACAAGAAGCAACGTCATCCTAACAAGACTGGTCCTGCACGCACGAAGTCGACGTCGACGAACCCCATCGTGGGTATGATTCATTCGGTTGGTGATGTTTTGAGTCATGGACTGCGTGGTGCATCGTTCACAGAGAACGACCCCACGCACCCGCATCATCAGCATCCCGCGAACGCACCGCTGCTGACTGGTGGTCCCGCCTCGGTCGGAGGAGTGATGTCTGGTGTGTCATCGCCAACGGGAGGCCAACATCCTCTTCGCACGATCTCCACGGCCAGTCAACAAGGTTACCACAACCAACGTACGATGTCCATCGTGGACATTGAGAACGCTGTCGATGACGATTTACGTCCTGTGCGCTCCATGTCCGTGGCGTAGGCGCCGTTCCCTCCCTATTCAGTCGTTTCAGTTCTGTACATACATATCTATATACTTTGGGTGCCCACTGGGTGATTCCGTGCGTACGAACAGCTTGGTCTTCTTGCTCGGGCAAGAATACCGCAGAGCTGTCCACGTTGTCGCACGCACGACGATTTGTTTTTCGCATTGTAGTGTTGTAGGTCTTTGGTGTTTGTCATCAATGTAATGCGTGGTATTGACCATGATTCATCCTACCCCCTGAGATGGAGTTCATCTTACTGACTTGCAATACAGCAGAAACGCCTCCTGCCCCTCGTTGAGGAGATTGGAGGGATTCCGGGACCAAGCCAGTCCCTCCATACGTCGACATGAAAAACAAGGAACATGAATGAGGATCAACAGGAGCCCTCTTTCGCCCCGAGCGAGACCCATGTGCATTCTGGTGAAGAGGGATACGATTGCCACACAGTGGATAAACCATCTGAGTTTCTTCAGTTGGCATACGTTAATGGGAAGAGCGAATCATGACCACTGCGGGAAATCCATCTTTGGACGACTTCGTCCCGGACCTAATGATTCAAGTTGCTGGTATCCACAACGAATTTATAGAAGCTATGGAATCCATGGACAAACAAATTGCTCATCTTGAATCATCATACAGTCGAGCGACGGAAGAGTTCTTCTGTGAAGTCAGAAGAACCATGACAGCCTTGAGAGTTGTTCACAACCATCGCCATGCGCGTGGTAACCAAACTCTTCAGGAAATGCAGGAGCTGGCTAGTCAACTGCAGCACATGCGATCCATAGTCAGAGAGTTTACCGAGCAAACTTCACGTTTGTTGAATTTTGAAGTTGGAAACGCGCATAATCACCTAAAAGACACGACATGATAATGACAGCCAAATCAAGACGAAATATCATTACTTGTAATCTATTTACAGTACTCTTTGAGTATCAAGCATTTGCCTGTTATTTGGGTACAAATAAACACGTCGACCAGGTAGCAGAGTCATGCGCTACAATTGTATGCACTAACTTCAGTCCTTTTAAAAACTCTACCCACTCTATCGCCGATCCTATGGAGGTGCGTTGTCGAGTCAGCCCCAATATTTGTGACGGCAAATCATGTGAGTCACTATCTCCATCATCCCTTCTATCGTAACCATTTGTTAGGGCATTCCAAGACTGCTGCAGGAAGTGTTCGTACGGTTCTAAGCGTATTCCCCGCTCGATGCTATTTTGCAAGAAGCCTTTGAGAATATGATACTTTACCACGGAAGCGACGTGAACTTGCATAGCTGCGGCTCTCTGAAGTAACACGGCTTCCAAGTCATTCATGCCCTGTTGATATGCGGCACCACCTTTTTCTGATTTACTCCGCGGATTTGTCGGCTTTGTAGGGATCTCGGCCAGCTCAAATTCTGATCGATCGAAGAGATGACTCCATCCGTCTTGCGCCAACGTCATCTCACTCGTCCAGATGTTGTGATCGCTTGCGGATCCATTCACGTCTCCTCCACCAACACGAGGAAACACCTCCGAATCCGCCACGCACGATGCCCTTCGTGCATCCACTAAAACGTTCTGCCAGCAATAGAGCGACAGACACAAGGCGAAGAGTTCCTTAGCGGCGGCGGGAGGAACTCGCTTGACCCCCTTCAATTGCTGAATCATCAGACGTATTCGGCGTATAATCTGCTGTACAGCTCCTACCACTGTGGACGGTGCTGTATGCGACGACGGCATTGCTCTCAACAACTGACTGAGGCGGCGAGAATACGCTCGAAGCGTTTGTCTCGTCGCGAAGGGGGCCAGCCCAAAGACAGATGAAAACAACGATTCACCAGCCTCTCCAAACCACGAAAACGCGTTTTGTTGGGTGTTAGATGGATGATAAAGAACCCCTAGCTGTGCTTGATACAGCTTCTCGGTAGTCGACGACTTCAACGTCGGAAAACGTATCTTGTTTGCGATCCGCACTCGACCGAGGATGGAGAGTTGTTCGTCGAACATGGCAAGAGCTTGAAACTTTGGAGAGTTCTTGATTTGGTTACGAGCTTCCTCCAGTTCCGGATTGACTGGTATCGAGACCTCTTTCTCGGATACAAAGGCTGCCAGTGGCTTCATATCAGCGCCAGTTGCCGAGTTCTTCTTGGGTTTATCGATATTCACCGTCGGTGGTGCGGGAACAGCAGAAGGGTTTGGAGCCATAACTTTATATTTCGAACGCATCGCTGTCATATCCACGGGTCGTTTCCCTTCTGATCCTGCGACATCGTTCATGGACGATGTGGTGCTGCCCTTCGCGGACGATGCTTTTCCCTCGCGAGTGTTTTGTGCCAAAGCCAAAATGCTTTCCAGCTGCTTTGGGAGAAGGAGAGACACGTCTTCTTCCTCTTCATTATATGCTTGAGATGACGATTGCTCAGATCGTTTTGATTCTATTTTCGGCGCGGGATTTCGCGACGATGATGAAGCAGGGGTCTTCTTCGCCAAACTTAACCGACGCTGTCTTTCGTCTTCCACTTCAAGCTGTTGTATAGCTTCCCTTAGACTTTCTCGTTCATGTTTTGTCGTGATTATTCGTTGCAACGTGCGCTTATTTCTCAATAATCGATCGATGTGGACACTTTCCGTGGCCAAGGCACCGTCGAGCCATTGCTCCATCGTCGCCAGCGACGCCATCAACTGACTCATAGTTCCCAGCACCAACTCATACAACAACTTGCGACAGGTCTCCGACGGAATTTGCAAAGGTGTATGTGTTTGACGATGCGATTGAGAAAGCGACCGACAAGAAGAAGTCCAACGACGACGACGACGAGAAACGAGACGAAAATTGAATTTGAATGTACACGACGACGATGGCGACGACTCCGCTGGCGACGACTCTGGCGAGCGACCACTGCTGACATAGGGCCTCAGTGCGAGAACTACTACATACTCCAGAGGCTATTATATGGAACGTTGTGGTAGCTGACAAAAGAGAATATCAAAGAGAGTGGTGGTGTTGGTGATACAAAATGTTGTTACTTCACACTTACAGACGACAAAACAAACACATGGCACCACGTCGGCGGGAAACAACCACAAGGGCAAACTTCTTTCATCAGTCGGTCGGTTGGTCGGTCTACGTGATGAACAGAGACCATCACTGCCATGGAAAAGTGAAGTGGTGAATTCTTACTTGGAGAGTGATATGCGGGGTTCTGTTATCGTTTTCTTTTCGTTGGCTTATTTTTTTTGATCGGGCTGATGAGTGTTCTTACGCAGCAAAGAAATGGCCACCAGGTTTTGAACGAGAGCAACCGAATGAACGATTCGTCACGATGATGGAAGGTCTATCCACCAACATCACTGAGCACAGGACTGCCTGCCAGTAGTTTCAAAAATCAACGATGGGTGAGTGATAAGAGATGATGCCGATGTCTCTACGTGCGCGCCGACAGACTCGTCAAGCGGGACAGGGAGGTACATACGATCGCACGAAAAATGAAACGAAACGAAACGAGAAAAAAAAGGGTGGAGAAAGGAGCCGGACAAAACCGTCACGTACAGTGGCGTGCATCGCCAGTTGCGAACACTGTACAGAGTTACGTGGGGTATGCAGGACATTATCCCCGATCCTGAGCAACATCGATAGTCGTCGAGACTGGACGATGGGAGCAGCAGCATCGTCAGAGTTAATGAGAAGAATGCCAGCAAGAGACGAGAGGGCAGCCAATGAGCAGACTCGTGGTCCAACCCATGGCGCCAACAAACCATAATGTGACCAAGGACTGACATACATACGTAAATACATAAGGTCTGGCAGAGAGATACGTGAGCAGCGCTTTGTTTGTGGTGTGCGCGAGTATGGACGACACGGCGCACCACCGAACGACCAGAGAAAGAGAGATGAGCGCTGGCCTTTGGGACAGCGCGATAGCATCGCTGGTGAGGATAGAGAGAGGGGGGCATGGATGGCAGCAAGCGCAAAGGCAAGCCAGCGGTGTGATCGAGGCGATAAATTAGCGCGCGCGATACGTAGCAGCGGAGGGGGGGCACCTCATGTTCCGCACACGCACTAGCGTCCACGCGAAACGACTACCGACCGATCGATCAAACCTTGGTCTCACTGCGCATCAACAGCACCGCCCCCTACCAACAACACACAGGAGCTGCAACCCTTTGCAACGGATATCCTATGCGCTATTCTGCGTGGGGGGAGGGGAGGAGAGGGAACGAACCAATTTCACGGTCAACAGAGACACCCAGCAAGTCGCACGACACAACAGACGCAACGAAACGAATGACGACTGACGACGCAACAACCCGCGAGGAGAACGGCGGCAGGCGTACACACAACCGAGAGCGTCACGGAGGCAGGGACGCTACACCACACACACTCTACCAACAAATACGAAAGCAAATACAGTACAGGCACCAACGCCCGCCCCTCCACCCACCAAAACAAAGGGCGACTGCATCGACATCGACCGTTTCGTCGGGCCATTCTCAGAACGACCCCCCGCCACGTTGCATTGCAACGCAACCAACAAACGAAACGGAACCAAGGACGAGCGGTGGGAAAGAGGCATCAGGTGTGGCACTGTCTGTACAAGAGCAGGATTGGTCCGTAGGACACGTCGGACAGGGGCGGGTCGATCAATCACAGCGAGACACACACAAAAAGAAATCAAACATATGCAAACAATGAGCTGAGCAAGCGAACGAGGCGAGGCGAGACGAGAGAGAGCAATACGAGCGCGAACGAAAGCAACCGTAGAGCAAACAGAGCAAACAGCGAAGTGGGGAGAGTGGGGAAGGGAAAGGGAAAGGGGATGGGCAGGGAAGGAAGGAAAGAAGGAGGGAAGGAAGGGTGAAAAGCTGCCAACGGCTCTACAAGATACAGATACCTGCGCGTTTCACCGGGGCCGAAAAAGAATTGGAACAATGCGAAAGAGTGAGGGAGAGCGAGAAAGAGAAAGAGAAAGAGAAAGGTCGAAGGCGGAGGAGGGTGGGAGACGGAGTGAGAGGAACTACGACCAGCTTGAACGTACCAAAAGCAAGAAATGTCACATACAGAATAGCACGGTCCGGCGTCTGTCCTCCACACCGCCCCACTGTACCAAACACACGGACAACGCACATACACCGCGATATACGAGATACAGTAGGAGAGAACGGCGCGTGCGGTATGAAAAAGGCGTGCGCGTGAAGCGGTCGCGTGTGTTTGGGTGGCCATATCTCAGTGGAATGCATTTGGCCGCGCGCAAGCGGCGGAGAAATGCATCGCCAGCGGAGGATACGACCTGTGAGGCGGAGAGAGACAGAGGGACAGAGGGACAAAGACGCTGTGGGGGGGATTGGAGGATTGATGTACGTGCGATAGGAGAAGAAGAAGAACCACAAAAAACGCGAACGGAACGCCACGGAACTGAGAGTCGAGGTGGAGGAGGGGGTGGCCGACGGACAAGGTAGGAACGGCGACACGAGTGAGAACGACGGTGACAACGTCACTGCAGCGGCGTCGAGAACAGCGACAACGCCGACAACGATGATGAGGACGACAACGACGAGGACAGCGATGACAATGGGTCGACCAGCAAGACGAAGGCCAAACAGGCGCCAGACCGAGACACCGACAGAGACACCGACAGAGACACTCTCTCACGCACAGGACTGACGCAGAGAGACAGAGACAATAAATCAGGTGGGGGGGGGGGCAACGCTGTGCCGTGCGGGGCAGGTGTTTCAGACCATTTCTTGCCCTTGACGATGGCGGTGATGGTCACCGTACGGTGCCGCCGAGGTATCGATGCGTGCAGGCATCGGAAACGGTGACTGTAAGGTCGCTGTGGGTGGGCTTTGGTGTTGCGGGTGGAAATCAAGCGACGTGGATGTCATGGGCACGACGCGTGAGGCGTTGCCCTGTGCGGTGGCCGCGGGGGCGCCCAGCAAACTGCTCGAGAGCCACGACGGCAACGTCATCCAACTCGACGCCTTCTGCAAAAGACCTTTGGCCGAGGCGGTATCGGGAAGGTCGCTGCCGCCTCGGCCACTGCTTCGACGACTACTGCCACGGCTTCGGTGCCCCTCGTCCGCGTCGGAATGCTTCTCATCGTCCAACACGTAGACGTCGCGTCGTTCTTCGTCGTCCACTTCGTCGCCATGGTCGACAGAACGTAGCACAGCGTCGTCGTGCCTTCGCGACGATCGTGGTGGCGACTGATATTTGTGCGCCGCATCCAGCGCATGCACAGCGGCGACACCGGCGTCACGATCGTCCTCATCGTCATGGTCGTGGTCGTCTTCGCCGTCGTCCTCGGCGCCCTCGTCGCCACGATCGTCGTCTTTGCAGCTGACCACGTCAAAGAACCGGTCGGGTTCTGCTTCGTGGTCATCTTCTACAACCGAATGTCGGAAGCTGCGGGTTAACATCTGAATGGACTTCGCTTTGGACAACGGCACCATCGGCGAGGAGTCGCCCGCTTTCTTCGCACTGATCGGAGGATTGATCGGCATCGACAACAGTTCGTCCTCTTTGGTGGACGTTTCGACCACAACCGGCGGACTCGTCGTCGTCGCAGGAGGTGCCTCTGGTTTGGTTGGTGTGGAAAAGACAGCCAACCGCAAGTTGAACGTGTTGTTGGGTGAGGACGTACACGAGGACGTCGCACCGGACGCGGTCGTCGTACTGTTGCTCAGCGTCGACACTGCGGTTAACCCCTTGCGAGATTGAAACCGTTGCTGTTGTTGATAATACTGGCGATTGTTTCGTTGGTGTTTGGGGGACGAAGACGTCGAATGGTGACGTTGCTGATGGTCCGGAAGGACACAGCCCATCCCACAACAGCACCGCGTGTCTCCCTCACGCACCAAGCACATGGGATACGCGCACACCACGTGTCCACTTCCCGTGATCCCACATCCACAGCAGAACGTTGCCCACAAATGCTGGACATCGTAACAGAAGCGAGTCCAACGCGACAGCTTTCGTTTCTTATTCGCGTTGAGAATGTAGGCCTTCATGAAGCTACGTTGTTCGACGATGGAGAAACACTGATGTGACTCCGCGTAGAAGTAATAATAGACCGAGATCACCGCGACAAAGGCCAGAAACAAGAACAAGCCACCGTTGCCCAAGTTCGAATAGACGATGCTACAGAACGTGACACTGAAGACGAGAATACCCACATAGGCGCCAATGGTACCATAGGGGCTTCGATACTTGCGTTCCATGCTCTCGTATCGATTCGCAAACCGAATGTAGGCACCAAAGATGCCAACGTAAGAGAGCGTTGCACCCAAGAGACACACTTGAAACATCACCGCCGCATTTTTACCGTTGGACTCGGCCCAGAAGTACATCAACAACACAAACTGCAACGCAATGCACGAGAAGAGTGCATTCAACGGCACCTGATTGACACCCACTGTCTTGCGCAAGAAGATTGGCATCAAACCGGACGTCGCCATGGAATGAGTAGTCAATTCTGACGCATAGAGGAAGCCCAAGATGGACGACATGTTCGGTGGAATGGTTAACAACGCCGCCAAACGATAATCCCAATGCAGATTCTTGGCGAATCCATACGACAACGGATAATTCGATTCCACCAAGCTGCTCCAATCCTCGGTTTGAGTGGCTTTGACACAGAATAACATCCAAAAGGAGATCGCCGCTAGAGCAATGAAGGTCATGCGCAATGCCTTCGGAACGACGTCGGTGCCATTGTTGATCTTCGAGACGGCGATCATACTCGTCTCACAACCAATATAAAACCAAGTAGGAGCATGTAAGCTACGAAAAAAGGCCCCTGCACCACCTTGAAAGGTATATTCGGGTTTGCCGTCGAAGGGGCTACCGTAGAACTGATCGGTACGACTGGTCATCGCAGCGAAGATATACACCAAAATGACGAGCGCCGTACAGACGGCACACACATTCATCGTCTTCCAGAAGGTGATACCGCCTCGAACATGGAACGCTGCTCCAATGGCCAATTGAATGACAAACCAGAGTGGTTCATAGTTGCGGGAAGTACCAAGCGAATACGTGATGGTGGTGGCATTGGACCAGACACAGACCATAACGTAGAAGTTGTTCTCAATCCATTCACAGCCACCCATAAGATATCCTATGAAAGGACTCAATGAACACCGTACATAACCGTATGAGCCACCTAGACCACACGCACACAAAGTCAGAGCCCACCTCGGCGACAAATAACACCAATGGTCATCGCCTTACCTGGAAAAGCGACAATACTGGTGATCTCCGCCAAGCAACTAATGAGCAAATGATATCCAACGCTGACAATTACAGTGGCTATGAAGAATCCCCAGAAGCCGCATTCGAGTCCTATACAATTCGTGCATATGGTTCTAGGTATGAGACTCTGCTCTGCTGTAGAGGTCGATGACTATCACTTACCGTGGTTCCATTCGATCGTCAGACCTCCAATTACGATTCCGATTCCCATCAAGAACACCTCAACTAACGTTGCTTGATAGTGGTCCGACGGGATCCCGCCAATGTCGTAAATTCGCGAGGCATTTTGCCGCGACGACGACGTCGAACTGTAACTGTGCTGACTGTTCTCACTTTCGGATGGATGCATTCTGTCCTCTATAAGCTTTTGCTTTCTTCGATTCAGTCAATTTTGACGACTAAGGAGACATTATGAGGGGCAAAACTGAATGTCAGTGAATGGCAACTCGCCACGAAATTTTGACAAAGAATGAGCCTGTCACCAAAGCAAATGGTATTCGTAAAATATTGGGGACCAAATATTCTGGTTGAAAATGGCTGTAGCGATACACAATGGCACTGTGTCTCACTATTTTATTGTGCTGATTGGCAACTCAAAATAATAATCAGCGAACTTGATGACCTTTCTGCTCTGCTCAACGCACATGGTGACGTGCGCACCAGTGGCAGATGGCAGAAGGTTGCAGCGAGTTGAAGTCACCGACACTTGAAACGGACAAACGCCCCCACCACAACGCAGACACGCAGACACGCAGACCTCGTCATCGTGACCAACACAACAACACAAACCCCAAAACTGAAGACTTCAGAGATCTCTCACTCACGGACATCACCACGATTTCATTTGTCGGTTTGGTATTTTAGGGTGGACAATTTTTGTGATGGCGAACTAACGGGTTCGTCGTTGATATCAACGAGATGGAAATTTCTTAATACCCCACATCTTCTTTCGTTGGATCGGGATTCAGTGGGAAACACTAGCTACTGTGTTCGCTTTATTCAGTCCATAGTGTGGGAAAAGATTTTCCACTCGTAAGATTTCCTAACTGAAGGGCGAAGCCAACAGCTCTCGTTGGTTTCGCAAAGTACAGAGTATATAATGACATCGGGCGATGATGATTGGGAAACTGCTGAAGTTCAGCTTCGAGGTGTTCAGTTGGTAAGACTGGTGGTCGTGATATTCGCTCGTGTACACGGAGTAATCGATCAAAATAATGTTGCTCACAGGACACTCCCAAAACCGCTGTGGTCATTGCTCCACGAGTCGAGCAGCCTGTTATTCCTGAGCGTGATGTTGCCATCGATGAAGCCTTAGTATCTGCATGGAACAATCCGCGCGAGAGAATGATTGTTCTGCAAATTGAAGATTCCATATTGAATTTTGTTCGTGCGCTGTAAGTTGTCCAGCTGTGGTGATTGTTGTCGCGCTTTTAAGTGACGCCCGGGGTGTATTATATTTAGATCTGAGAAAGCTATGGACTTCCCGAGCGGTATGAATTCTTTCCGCCGCATGGTGGTCTATCGAATAGCAGACAGGTTTGGACTTCAGGCCGAGCAGATCAATTTGGATGTAAGTGCTCAGTGTCTATAGAATAAAGGTTTTCGCTGATCGAAATATGTCTGTTCTGCAGTTCAACGAAAAGTCATTGCGCTTATTGAAGACTTCCAATATGTGCATCCCACGCCCCTTGCTAATCGACTATCGGGGCCAAACGACCGATGCTGTTCCTCAGGCTGCCTCCATCGCCGCAGGTGGATTGTCACCGAGTGTCCCCACCACTTCCGAAGTGCCGACTGAGTCATCGTCCAAGAAGGTGCTTCTCATGAAGCGAAAACCTGCGGAAGTGTCATCCGCATCGAGCAAAACGCAAAGCGCTAAGCCCCAACTCTCTGCAGAAGATCGAGAAAAGGCTTACTTGGAAGCGAGAGCTCGTATTTTCGGTGAAGCTGCTACTGGCAGTGATCAATCCACACCAACAACTTCCTCTCCTTCTCCTAAGCCAACGACAACAACGTCGTCAGACAATCTGGCGGCCATTGGCGAGGCATCTGCCGGAAATGCCTCTCGCAAGTCTGGCGCTGACAAAGTCCCCGCTTTGTCGTCATCTTCCGGGAAAATCTCACCGGTCAACTCTTCCTCCAATACCCAGAACACCAGACGCGCAGGTGGAGGCGGTGGTGGAAGTGGAAAATACAGCAACAATACACGTGCGCAAGTTCGCGATGCTGAAGCCGAAAGAGCTGATCCCGACTTTGTCCGGCGAAGCAACAATGGTTCGAGCAGTGGCGGTGGTGGGATGAGCGGTAACAATCGCCGCCCACCTTCGAGTGGGGCCTACGACAGTACAGCCACAGGTCGGTACCCGGTCGCAGGAAATTATCTCCCCTATGGTCAATCACCTGCCTACAATGACCAAGTGAATTATAACCCACAAGTCGCGTGGCAATCCAGTTCAATGGGCCCAGGATACTACGGCGCAACAGTTCCACCTCCACCGACTCTCACAACACCAACAACCAGCGGTGCCTCTCTCAATAATCCGTATGGAGGGTCGGGATCGACCTCACCCATGTACTACGGTGCGCCAAGTAATGGCAACAGTTATGGATATGATGGGACCTACGCTGGTGGTGGATATTATCCGCCCCCTCAAATGTCGGCCTCTTCGACATATCCCGCCAATACTGCAAACAGCAACCCCTCTGGCCCCGCGTCCAACGCCGATTTCCCACCCCTTCGATGAATAGTTCTGTGATTGTGCTTCAAAAGGGATTTAAAATCGCCCTGCTGTTGTTCTTAATCTTCCTTTCCTTCGCGGTACCAGTCCGACGAGGGATGTGTAACTTCCATTCTATCATTGCCGCTAAAATACACGTCCTAGAAGGTGAAGCTTGTTGTTGAACGTTGACAAGAGCTGAGCGGGAACATATAGATTTATCTTTTATCAGTGTGGGTAGGTATATGAACAAACATGAGGAGGTGGGTACAACTATGAAGAAGTATCGCTGGTGATGGTATGAAGACTCCAATGATTGAGAAGCGCCTTAATGATGGTGACCACCTTCCTTCATCTTGTAACGCAAACCGCAGTACTTGCAGTTCTGAGGCTCATTTGAGACAGTATTCAACTGAATATATTCAAGAGGGTGGCCCAAAGCACCGCTTCCACCGTCGCAGACAGCGACCGTATCAGCGACTTCGATCACTGGCACTTTGTTGATGAGCTCTTGCGCATTGCTGCGGAACTTGCCGTGCTCATACTGCAACAGAATACGAAAGAAACAAATGAATATGAGTCTCAAATGTGAATACATAACAGGAAAAGTGATCTCTTACCGCGCTCTTTTCGGAGCCGGGAACCTTAGGGATGGGTCTGGTACCAACAGGTTCTGCGAAACCACGAACCACTTGATATTGAACAGCACGACGAACCGCAGTAGATGGGCGCAAAACACGAGACAACATCTTTTCACAAGAAATTTACTCCAGAAATGTGATTGAAGACCGTCAAATGAGGTGGCTTCGTAGCTATTCCGGTAACTATTCCAGCCGATCGATCACTCTCTGACTGATGCTCTGCTGTCTGCTGTTGTGCCGACAACAGAAACGCGTCGCGACAAACTGCGAACGTCGCCACAGAAAGTCTATGATGTACAAACTTACTCTTTTGGTATAGTACTAAAGAGGCGTTTTTTGCCTGATGAGAGTACCATAACTATCTGAAGACGCGGGTGGTGGGTGGTGGCGTGGTCAAGAAGTTTAAAGAAAGAATTAAGTTTTTGATCTCTTCCATATAAACTTTGGGGCATATGTGCTAGGTAAAGATGCACGTGACATCAGGATATAACAGTTGACAGTTAACTGTAGCAGAGTCGTCAAGTAAAGCAAAGTCTACTCTTTGATTCTGAAGGTATTCCAGAACGGCTTCGCAATAACGACGTCGTGTGAAAAAGAATAGCATACATGTCATAAGGCATGCATGCATGTAAAGTACATCAAAGCTCATCGACAGGGAAAATACCAGACCAATACACCATACATTTAGTGGGTCTTGAACTTCTCCGTTTCCTTCGCAGCCACATCAATCACTGTCTTCGCCGGCAACTCAGGAGGAGTATAAGGCTTGACCATGTAGTGAGCCATGAAAGCAGTTGCAGCTAAGGCGGACAGCGTGTACATAGGGACATCGTACAAGTGAGGGGTAGGATCGATTGTTCCGGGAGGGCACAAGGCCAACAACTTGCTGATGTTGATCGTCTTGGCAGCCAGCAATTCGGAAGCACGCTCCATCGGAGCACCGAACGTGGCTTCGAATTGAGCAGGAGCAACCTTCGTCAACAAGTCAAAGATTGCCTTCTCCTCCGCCATGGAACGGAGCTTCAAGATCATCGACGGGCCGCAAATGGACGCCAACGAAGAGAACGCCAACATGCGACCGTGAACGGCGCCGACATTCTTAGTACCGAAGAGATCGGACTCGTACGCAGGCAAAATGGCGAAAGCAGCTCCCATACCGGAGATGACAGCCATAGAAGCACCACAGAACAAATACAAAGGAAGAGCAGATCCCGTGGTAACTGCCTGCTCAATCAATGTGGGGCAAGCAAGGTACAAAGGAACAGAGCCTGCCGTGAACATCATGAAGGTCTTGCGGCGGCCAATCTTATCGGAAATGGCAGCCCAACCCAGACGACCACCCAAGTTTCCAACGGAAATCATCTGTACATAGCTGGCTGCAAAGGCAGAAGTGACGATGGCGGGCATGGCCGTAGAAAAGAGCTCACCCATCATCGGCTTGGCAATGGAGAAGAAACCCATTCCACCAACAGAAACGCAGAAGAAAGTCGCACCCAACAGGTAAAACTGAGGAGCACGCATGACTTCGCTCATCTCTGCGTCACGCTTCAACACAGGGACAGGAGCGGGAGTGCCATCAGTGGAAGCCGTTGCTTGAGCCTTGGCCTTGACAGCCGCAGCTGCAGAGGCTGCCAAATCTGCCATGACCTTGGGGTGAGGATTTCTAATCGTCAACGCTGACGCGAAGATGGTCGAGAAGTACACCAAACCCATGATTCCCAAGGCCTCAGCTACACCAGAGTTACCCGAACCAACCACGTACAAACCTTCAGACAGTTCGTATGGAAGCTTGCTCAACTCAGCAGCGCCGGCATTCACGACTTCAACGAGAGCACCGTTGACATCGGCAAATAAACGACCATCGACGGTCTTCGTGACAAAATCTTGCGCGGGACCCAAATACTCAGGCAACTTTGCGAATTTTTTGGTTAAATATTGAGCTGCAGGGGTGAAGAAAAGAGGTCCAGATCCGAAACCAGCGATGGCGATGGACGATGCCAAAGCCTTCTTGTCAGGAAACCATGAGATCAAGGATTGAATAGGCGGAGTGTACGACAAACCCATACCCAAACCACCCAATACACCATAGCCGAGGTACAGCAAGGGCAGAGAATGCAGGTATACACCCAGAGCTCCTCCAACAATGCCACCACCAAAGCAGAACGAGGCATACAACAAACTCTTGCGAGGGCCAATCTTCGCTTGCCAGACACCTAACGTGGAAGCAGCCATACCGTGGAAAACGAAAACCAAAGAAAGAGGCAAAGCAGCTTGCATCAACGTCCAATCGGAAGCCGCGGACGTCACAAATCCGTTTTCTCGGGTCACCAAGTCAGCCATCAGTGACCAGGCATAAGGGGCACCCAGTGAAACGTGCGTAATGAAGGCAGGGATAGCCATGGCCCAGCGATTTCTGTAGTTTTCAGGGGCAATACTAGCCTCAGCACTGAAAATTCGGTCAAACCATCCCTTCTTCTCTTTTGGTGGCTCAGGTGTAGGTGTGGAACTGGTATTGGTGGAAGAGAAGGCACGAGAGTTGGTCAAGATCGTGGAGGAAACACGATTTTCCTTTTGCTGAAGAAGCTTTTCAGTCCACTTCACGCTACGGGCGAACCGTGTCGCAGAAACATGAGCTCTAAACATTGTGTACTATTGAATGTGTTCGGTATCTGCGACACAGAATCCAAGGGTACAATTGAATTATGATTTGATATTGAAAGCGAGGTTGAAGATGATTCAAACAACGTTGTCCTTCAACACAACATTCATATCCATGTGAAGCAGGGATCACATTGAAGCCACTACAAATCCACCGAAGTTGGTGAGAAGAAGTTGAGAAAATATTTGCACTCAGCTTGCGGTTTGGGTTGATTTGACGGTGTGACACACACAGCGGAGGAGGCTTGGCAAGGAGCCGTTTCGACTTTTGGTTCTGTCGGGCTGTCGGCGGCTGTCCCATGTCGTTCTCCTCTCTCCGATCGTCGGGTCAAGGCCTTCAAAACGTTATTCTTCGAAACATTGGCAGGTAAGAAAATGAGCATTTATACAGTTACATAAATCAAACGGATTGGTGCGACACAGTCGTTAGACACAAGGTGTTGAAGGTTTTAGCAGCACCAAAGTCGTTATAAAAGAATTGGCTTGCTGTAAAAATCCGCGAAGAAGTTTCTCTCGAATACGCACACTGCTCATTTCTGCAACTTGTTTGGCAATTCCGCTGGATGCAGATACTGTCTCAGGAAAAGCAGATTGAGTGAATCCACGAGTTGGCGATGGAGCCTGGGACGCATCGTTGATCAACTCAAAGTTCAAGGCAGGATCATTCATGTCACTACCATAGTAGAAAAGAACTGATGAGCACTGCTCTTCTAAAGCTACTTTCAACAGCTTCTCGTAGAGCGCCTTTTGTCCGTAGAAATCAGTACCTTCGCCTTCGCCAGTGTTGGACAGCTCGTCCGCCAAACTTTGGTTGGCATACGGCGAATCGATTCGCTCAATACGAACGAAACCAGATATACCCGCAGATTTCTGCAACATCTCTTCCACCTTCTGTTGGAACTGTTCCACTAATGCATCGTTCCACCCAACGCGGTCAGAGTCGGGATCTGTCTCGCGTGCCTTCACCTCATCTTCAGAATGCCAAGCATGTCTTGAACCAAAATCAAATCTCGTTTCTCGATTCTCACCAGCTGGTCGCCGGCTTGGGAAAACAGAAACAACGCATAAGGCGTCACCTGGTCGACAAAATCTCAGTGCGCGGAGAAAGATCGGGGTGGGAGAGACATTGAATGGAATGTACACAAGATGAGTTCGTTGAATGTTCACCTCTGTGAATGGTCTGCGATAACTGTTACCGTGCACAAGAGCTACATCACCACCGAAACTGGAGGATAGTGCCCATTCCAGAGTTAGATCCTTCTTAGCGATATTGGCATCAAATTCTTGAGGCCGTACCAGCGGCAGAGAGAGAATCGATATTCTTTCTGATTGAACTAGATTTTGAATCGCTGGAAGAATACTTCCGGGAACGGCCCCAACTGAGGTTGTATTGTTGTTCATTTGAAGGTCGTTTTGAGTGGCAAGTCCGTCCACTGATGTGATCTCCAAATCGTGAAGTGTGCAACAGTGATCGGGAAGTTTGTATTGATCGACACATCGTCGACGTAAATCCACACCCAGATAATGAGATTGTTGAGGATCAGCCAAGCGTCTATCGATACCGATGTGCAACGATCCGTGGCGACGAACATGCGTGGCAAAGTCCATTGCGCAATATGATGATCGACTACCATCCATCACAAGCAGAATATTGTCCACATCGACAGGTACACGGTCACCGTCCGATTGCAGCTTCAATAGGACAAGAAGGGCTGCATTATATAATTCGCGAATAATCAAACCTCCGTTATTGACAGCATCTTCGTAGTCAAAACCGGGTTCGAGCATCTTGTTGTAAAAGTTGGTGGCAATGTCATGTTCAATCACACCACTTCGAAGTTCCGAAAGCTTATTCAAGCATCCATAAAAATCTTTATCGAGGACAGTGAGAGTCTCATCATAATTCGAGGGTAAAGGCGCTTTGTATGGCGACTTCTTCTTTGATAAAGGCACCCCCAACAAGATTCCGACGGACTCAATGAGTTTTATAAGAGACGCCGAGGGTCTTCGCTGTTTGATGAGTTGATCCATGTTCAACGCAGAAGGAAATGCTAAAACGTTGATGCACGGCAATAGCAGCACAAAACAAAATCCAAAGTGAATCACTCGATGGTAACACTCGATGGCGTAGAATAAACCATGAAGACTGAAAACGGTCTCACTGACTGAAACGGTCAGCAGCAGCTGTTGATCCCAAGTGTCCCAGACTCGCAAAGTCGCCCAAAACTTCATTGCCACAACCGACTTGCTCTTGGCTCTTGGCAACGAATGAATCGAAATATTTCAGTAAACCAGATCTGACTTCCAGCCATAAACAACGTCACCTCTTTGATTTTATACGCTTTTCTTCGCAACAGTATTGTGCTCCAAAATGCCGGGAAAGGAGAAGAAGCCAATCGCAAAAACAGAAAAGCTTCTGAGTGGATTCAATGAATCTTTTTATCAGATGACCTCTGAGCAATCTGAGAATGAAGAAGAGTATCAACGGGGAGCAGGAGCAACTCAAGGGAACCCAATCAATAGTGCGTATGATCGGGCTCCATCTCCCAGCCATGTTGATCACTCGACGACGCCACATTCTTACGTATACTGCGATGTTTGCGTTATTTGCTAGTTTTATCACTCCTTGTAGGACTTGATGTGTGACTTATTCACATTGTTTTTATTCGGTGACATTGTGCACCGTCGGTGATAGATGGTGGTGTGTGGATCATACTCTCTGGTTCTTTAAACTACTTTTTCTTTCCGAATTTTGCTCTCCCTGTCGATTTTTTGCTCCGAACTTTAATTGTTTTATCGGGCCCAAAATTGTTCTTGTATCTCCGTTCATTTTCTATGTTTGCCAATGATCGATATCTTGCGATCACAAGGTATCTTGTTTGCATCATCATATCTTTGCTATCACAACCTGGTACCTAGCGCTATAGCTGAAATCTCCCTGCACACTTGCAAAAGTAATTCATTAGATCGATTGCAATTGTTTTCGGTGTTGTCTTTCGAGCTTTTCACGGAAGACGGCAAGTAAGTATATAAGGGCCCAATGACAATGATATGTAGGAGAAGCGAGGGCGAGAAGTGTCGCACAAATCCCAGGTTTCCAGACCTTCGCAAAACCTTCCTAGAATCTTTGCCTCACAAGGACATCGCCACCGGAACGGACGCTCCGTTGAACAATCCGTCTTAGGAACATCAATTACAATCTATTTCATATTTATTCAAGAGCCAAGTGTTGGTAACGTTCCAAATAACATCTTCATAGTAACGAGAACATCGATTGTGTGTTCCTTTTCTCAAAAGATGTTGTCGATTCCCCACATGCGCCCTGATGGCGCTGCTGATACAACTCACTTGGCCATCTATTTGCGAAGCCAAAACTGTTACAATGAAAATGATATATTGAATGACGTGACAAAGTTTTCTCAGATTCGTCGTGAGGCAGTTTTGGTTCAAGAAGCCTCCGATATGGGACAACAAACCATTCTTCGCTACGTCGCACATTTGCGGACGCTGATTCCACGCCTCGCCATCTCGGACTCGGATCTGAAGACCAGTTTTGGTTGGCACGACGGATTTGCTACCGTGAAGAAGGAAAGTCGAACAAGCTTGCACTTCGATTTAGCTGCATGCTTGTGGAATCTCGGTGCATTCGAGACCGTGAAAGGTTCCAGAGTCGACCGCTCCACCGATGAAGGCATCCGTGCTGCAAGTCGACATTTCCAACAAGCTGCAGGCTACTTCGACTATTTGGCGGATCATGTGACTTCACACTTTTCTACGCCCAGCCAGCTGCCCTGCTTGAGCACCGATTGTTTGCACATGGTCAAGCAACTGCTTCTCGCGCAAGCACAGCTATGCTTCTATGAGAAGGCCGTTCGTGACAAGAAGAAAGACAGTATGAAGTCGAGTATTATTGCTAAACTTGCCCTGCAAACGTCGCTGTTTTATGGTGCGGCCAGTGTCGCTTCTCGTGGCGGCAACTTACCCACCATTTTGGACTTGTCGTGGTTCGCGATCTGTGACTTTCAGGCCAAATGCTTCATCGGTGCCGCTGAATACTGGCAAGCTTTGGCAGCAAAGGAGTTAGCTCTTCAGAAAGGAAATGGCTATGGTGAAGAAGTTGCCCGCTACAACCGTGCAGAGCAGCATATTCGATCGGCGATTGAGTTCGGACGCAAGTGCAGCGTCGCGACGTCATTGACGGCGGTGGCAGACAGTCTCTTGTCGGTGATTATCTCCACCCGAACGACTGCGATGCATGACTTGTCCACGGTGTATATGGAAGGCATTCCATCCGACTCGTCTTTGGTGGAGATCGCCCCTGTGGCCATGGTGAAGCCATCGTCGCTGCCTGACATGTCCGTGCTAGTGACGGAACAGGAGGCACTCTTCCGATATGTGTTACCTCGTCCTATCATCGATGCTAATCGTCATTTCTATGAAGAAGTGAACGCATTGTACTCGCAGGCTCACACTTCTTCGTCAAATGCGACAAATTTGGGTAAATCGACGTTGAGTTCGGTTGGATTGCCCAGTAGTTTGGTCGTCGTCAAGCCCGAAAGTCCTATGCCAGAGATCTTATGGTCGAATATCGCCAAGACGCAAGCGATGGGTGGATTAGACCGTTTGCGAATGCTGCTGGATGACGTGAAAGCCGTCGCCAAACGAGCGTTGAATTCCATGACCACCATCGACGAAACCTTGGACCGCGAAGTGCGTCAAGATGATGCCTTCCACGCACGTTATCCTCCTTACCAAGGCGCCTTGTCGTCGACCTTGAATCAAGATATTCGTCAAAACTTGCAAAAACTACGCGAAGCCTTTGCCAATGCTCAGAAGAATGACGAAACGCTCACGGCTACGTTGTTTGCACCCACGACGATCAACCAGTTGGCGAAACTGTCATCCACTCGAGAGCAATTGCATGCCATGTTCCCCACATCTACTGCTGCCGTGCTAGGATCTGTGGACCTGTTAGATCTCGGGGAAGATCACGGTCAAATGAAAATGTCTCCCATCGCCAAGCAGCTGGAGGATGCCTTGCATCTCCTCGCCGGCGTCTTCGAGACGCGTGATAAGCACGTCGCAGCGATCCAAGCGCTGACACAGGTGGATCTATTACCTGCGATTCAACAGGCCTTGACCATCAACGGTCAAAACACCTCGATCGCATCGATTCATTCCAATTATTTAACCCAAGCGCGTCAAGCGATGACCCAAGTGGAAGCGTCGGTCACCCAACAGGACACGATGTTGCAACAAATTCTGCAGCTCAACGATCAGTTTGTCCAGTCGAAAATCAATGACCCCGTTGCCAAGGCTCGCAATGCTGTCATTCAGTCCTTGGAAGAATCCGTGAACTTGTTCTTCCAGGTGCACAGTCAGATCTCGTCGGGACAAACGTTCTATTCGAACTTGCAGGTACGTTCCATGTCTGTCTCTCGTATGTATATGGTGGCCAACAACGCATGCTGACGAGCGTGCTTCTTTCTGACAGTCGAAGATCACGACGCTACAACAAAGTGCAGATGATTTGGCGTATACGCAACAATGGCAACGACAAGAATACGAACAAACCTTGATGGACATCGCGGCCAAGCAATCACAGGTATGGAAGGGTTTGTTCGGTTGAGTGTCATTCGTTTTGATTTCGAAATGTGACGATGACGATGCATGCATGCACACAATGTACAGGACCAATTGGATCGAGAGTTGGCCTTGAAGATGTCTCAGCAAGCATCGTTTCATGGGGCTCCCGCGATGACGGCGGCGGCCGTCGCCTCACCTACCCCTGCCGTCGTCGATATCTACGGGAATGTGCCGGCTATCACCACCTCTGCCCCTGCGCCCATCACAGCTGCTCCTGCGCCTACTCCAGCCCCTGCACCAGCGCCAGTCATGCCAATGAATTCGCACGGTATCGTCTTAGGAACGCCTGTGGCGTATCCGCCCGCGGCTGCGACTCCCGCTGTCCCTTCGTACTACGGTGGCCTCTCGGCGGTGCCTCACCCACCCAGCGCATCAGCCACCTCCACCCCCACCGTCACTTCGCCTTATACGGGTTACAATGCCAACGCATATTTGGTCCCGTCGCCGACGCCCGCGGCTGCTGCTGCTCCAGCACCGGCGCCTGCTCCCGCTTACGCTCCAATGGCTGCTCCCGCTTATGCGCCAATGGCTGCGCCAGCTCCTGCTCCTGCCCCTGTTGCTGCGGTCCACAACCACGGTGCTGCTGTTGTTACCCCAGACTTGCAGCTCAAGGTCGATCGTTTGTGCGAGATGGGCTTTGCCCGCGACGCTGTCATCAACGCCCTCAAGTCCAGCAACGGCGACGAAGAGCTCGCCTTGACGATGTTGCTGTCCGCTGCCGCGGGAGGTGATGCCCCACCGGCCGCCGCTGGTGCACCTGCTCCTGCTGCCACCTCAGCTCCTCCTCCAAAGCCCCCAAAGTCTGGAGGCTTCTTCACGTGGGGTAAAAAGTAGGACTGCGTCTGGCCCACGGGTTTTGTCAGCGCTGTCCTGTTGAGGCACTCGCACACAAACACACACACTGTTCTCTTTATGTAGATCGATCTTCTTATGTTGTTGTGTATGGGACCTATACACGCCCCAATACCTACTTAAGTGCATTTCCACCGTTCTATTGCATTGATCCACCCATACGACTACCTTGTACCTTGTGGTGCACGCACTATGGACTACTATCAGGCGTCAAAATGAAACGGCTTTGGTTGGCAGTGGCAAAGTGAAGTGCGTGCCGACCGCCGCCGCGTGCGCACGCACGTCCCAGGTGGACAGGTGGGTCGGCGGCGGTGGACGAAATATGGAATAGCCAGCCTCCGGTGATGTCTTTGCCCTGTTGCCAGTACAAGCAATTGCTGCTAGAGGGGGGTTGTTGCTGCTGGTAGTAGTAGGCAAGGAATGGCGGAATCGGATAGCGATGATTCGGTAGGCACAGGTCCTCAACTGGAGGTGACAGAGTACCCCGGTAACGGATGGTGTTCGGATGACGATTTTCAACAGCATTGTCATTCATTCACCCCATGTGTCTTTCGGAACACGCAATCCTTTCGTTTGAAAAATTTGAATCCTTTCCATTCGAATCAAATCACCAGTTCGATATCCCAGAAGCTGGTGGAGGTGTCGTGTTCACCAACCGCCGATTTCCATGGCCATCCCTTGTCGCGAACATCCGCCAAGCTTTCATTCGCCCAATTTTTAACCGCCTTTCAAGCCAGAAGTGGTGAAGAGATCGCCTTGGTGACAGGGTGTGATGCGCATGTCTATTTGAGTCAGTGTTGTGTGTACTCGGTCAATCGCCACGAAGTCGATGTGCCCGAAATGGAACATTTCGCACTAAACGTGCTGCCACCCATTATTCATCGAACAGATCTACAATCCATCAACTTATGGGCAAACGTCCATGCATCCTTCTCTGGGTTGCATTACGATGCCAATCACAACGTGTTGTTCGTCATCCAGGGGCGCAAAACGGTCTGGCTCTTCCCTCCATCAGCAACTGACATGTTACAACCGTATTCGGCGTACGTGGAGTCTCCCAATCATTCTCATCGTTCCTCACAGGAACTGTTGGCCGCACTGGGTTCCTCGACACGGCTACAGGGAATGTCCGTCGAACTGTCGGCGGGCCATGCGCTGTTCATTCCCGAAGGATGGTGGCACATGGTCGACTCTGTCGAACGTACCGTTGCCTTGAACTACTGGTTCCTCAGTCCTCTGCAAAAGCTGTTGCAGCAAGCCCGTCACATGTCACCGTATGTACTCCGAGCTAGCGCCCATGCGTTAACGGAGCAACGGGTGGCGTCATCGCTGAAGGCCTTTCGCCCACCTCGCTCCTCCCTCAACAAACGCCCATTTAATCCATGCAGCTCTAGTGGAGATCTGCACCTCACATTGGAGCAGGAGGAAGAATTCGCCGCGATTCCTTCAGCACCGTCTCCCGCTTCGGCGTCGGCGTCGGTCGCGTCACTCGCAACGAATGTGCGGCCGATGGCCTCGGCGAGTGTGAGTGAGTCGGACTGCGACAGTTTTCAGTCCACCAAACGTCGAAGATGTTGTTCCGATGACGACGCGATAACCAGCGATGTGGATAGCGATGGTACCGTGCTCATGTGGCAGCAACGTCTCTTGCCTGCATGCCGCGGTGCGGAACAGTTCGAGCACCAGTGGCTGAGCGCCGCTCGCGAGGTTGGTGTGGGCGATGCGATGCTGTCTCCCTGTTTCTGTTCTGTCGCTTAACTCTTTCTTGTTGTGCTGCGTGTACAGAACCCTGCGTTGGTGGTCCAAGCGATCGCGCAGCACTGCACACCGCTCGAGGCGGCGTGGGTCTTGTCTCGTTGGGATCGTTTCTCCGACGACAACGGTAAGCGACGCAGCTGTATGCGAGTGTTTCACACGGGGGCTCTCACCTGGACAAGTTGTCCTTGCTGTGGTTGTCGATGGTGTGAACAGAACAAATGGGCGAAGTCTTCGACGCGTTCTTCGCATTGCTTGGGACGCAGCGCGCCACCGAGGTGAGTATCCCCTGTCGCATGTGCAGCTGGAGGAATGGCTCGTAACGGAGCACACGTCTGTGATACAGGTGCACAACACGTTGATGCAAAGACAAGCGGCATGGCGCGAGAACGAAGGTGCGCAAGCGGTGTCGTTGACCATCGGCAAATGATCAATCACCCAACTGCCCCATCAATCACGCATCTCCCCAGCGCATGGTCACGACCGCTGTCGCGATGTCCACCCCATTTCCATTTTTATTTCACAGTTTCTGTCGTTACGATTCCCCAGTTATCGCGTGAGGCATCACTTACTTATCATTGGCACAACAATAACGGCACTCATGGCCATCGGTGAAAGCTGTGGATGCGTTCAAGTCTGGTTGGCTGCGTCATGGCAGCCCCGCGTATTGTTTGTGCGTTTCATTCAGGGTCCTCCTCCACAAATCATTTATCACGCCACTTTCGATCTCTCCGCGATCAGTGTTGCTTTGTGAACCGTTATTCTTTCCATTTGTATCTCTTGTCGGAGGTGTGTGGCACTCTTTCTCCTCGCACAGCAAACGACAGCGTCGAGGTCGAGTGCCAGCCCTGTTTCAGTCACCCCATTAAGGTTGTCGTCCTTCCTCCTCTGTTCCATGGGGGCGGGAATGGATTGGCGCTATTAGTCTTTGTTTATTTATGGTTGTTGTTGTAGTTCTGGCTGTGGTGTACTCTGCGGGCCTCGGGTCCGTTTTCTCTCTCGGCGTCAACGACACCTGCTGCGGTGTATCATTTCTCGATGATGATCGCAACGAGTTGATGACGTATTCTTTGCGTCTTATCTGTGTGTTTGTATCTGTGTTTGTATCTGTGTTGTATCTGTGTGTTCGCTTCCATGTGCTGGCTGTCGACAAGAATCCCCCCACCCCCCCCCCTACTTCACTGTTGTTCTTCACTTAAACTGTTGGTTGTCCCCTGTCCACGTTGCGGTCCGTGTCTGTCTGTCTGTATAGCCTGTCTATGGATTTTGTTTACTCATTTGTTGCCTGCCACACACACCCCACCAATCCCCATCATCGACGGAAGATGAAGCATCCCCGATGTCTCTTGATAATCTCTTTACACAATAAAAGCAGATACGTTGGCCTCTTCTCCTCATTCAACGCGTGTGAGCGTTGTGATGGGGAACAGGACCGCTGCTCTTTTTTAATTAACGGACACGTCGTCTCCCCTTACGAATACGATGATACTCTCTCATAGGACCCATTCATGCTGCTTGGCCGCGGAGATGAGCAAAGATCTTGTTCTTCGATCCACGGGCGACACCTCGATCCAGCCTCGCAGCCCGGCCAGCTTCTGGTGTCCGCACGTCGTTTTCGTCGGACGAGCTGGGTGACGGAACGCGGTGCTTGGAGTGACGATTGCACGATAGATCGGCGTTGAGTGGAGATACAGTGCGGTCCTCATCCCGCTGATCAAGGTGTTGGCAGCCGTAGGGACGTGGTCGGAGGCGGCGGCGATGCAGTGCATGTCGGCCGCGGCGCTGGTGGCGAGATCTCTCGTCTCAGATCGGAGGAGGGCCCCGGTGCGGGGCTGCCGCCGACGCCCTCGGCCCCTCCGCGAGAGGCGACTCCCTCGAAGCGCGTCCCACAGAGCGACGCACAGTCGCTGCCCCCCGCGGCCACTGAGGACGCGATGACCGCGTCGCAGTCGTCTTTCTCGGGCAGTGCGCGACACAATTCGCTGGCGCTCGACGTGGAGCGGAAGGAGGTGGAGTTGGCCCTGCTGAAGCTGTTCAACCTGCTGAAGGACAAGTGCTCGTTCTGTAACTTGCTCTTGCTGTCGAAGCCGACGCTGGCGGCGATCACCAGCATGCACGACGTGGACGCCGCCCTCATCGCCAACCTGCTCGACTGGAGCAGCGGCAAGCACGCCCGGCATTACCTGGTAGAGTGCTTGCAGAAGTCCCACCTATGATTGGCAACAATTCAATTTCATAGGAAAGGGTAGAAAATTTGATTGGAATCGATAAAGAAGCCAATCGATTGTTGGTGAAACAGCATGTGCAGAGGCGGATGGGATTATTTAAATTACGTGGCACCCTTACCTTCACGAGGATGTTCTGACCATCGTCTGATACAAGGCTGGTTATCCCTCCCCAATGCCGTACATATCGCTCCTTTTCCCAAGATGTCTATCCAATGCTTCATAAGTCAATCCACATGGACAAGTTTCAGGTGAACCAGAAGCGGCAGAAGTAGACATCATAACGTTAGTCATGCAAGGTGGTTCAGGCGTGTGGATTGACATATGAAGCATTGGATAGACATGTTGGGAAAAGGAGCGCGATATGTACGGCATTGGGGAGGGATAACCAGCCTTGTAACAGACGATGGTCACCTTGTAGGTAATTCTCTGACAGCGACCCAACGATTCCCGAATGAGTGAAGGAGCAGCAGTTGACACTTTAAGCTTGCGTTTCGCTACTCGCGACCAGATGAGACATCAAAATTGGACAGTGCTTTGTGTAGTCAACAATGAGTGCAACTCTGGCACAAGAAAGGAATGGCAGAGTCTTCGATATTATACATAAACGTGTATGCCGGATCGAACTTGGTTATTTCTAGGCTACTGTCTGTACTGTTAGCATGTCAGCAGCAAGTTCGTTCATCAACGAAGACAAAAGTAATAACTTACCGGCTGGTAAAGCCAAAGACGCGGCCCTTTCACTGACTTCCTTGAACCTTTCAGCGACATCCTTAAACTTTGAGAAGACAGACGAGAGATTCAAGGACATCGCTGAAAGGTTCAAGGAAGTTAGTGAAATGGTTGCGTCTGTGGCTTTACCAGCCAATAAGTTATTACTTCAGTCTTCGTTGATGAAGGAACTTGCTGCTGACCTGCTCACTTCGGACCCACAAGAGGAGAGACGTGAGCTGACCCGTGACGGTCATATTGCTATATGGTACCCTACACCGTATAACGAACCAAAACCACCACCTCCACCACCCAGATACCTAGTTTCCCTGATACCCTGACGTTCGTGGGGGGAGAAGGTCGTGATGAGGCCTGAAGTCGTGAACCATGAATCGAAGAGGCCTGCCTGTACGTCTGGTGCTTGCCTGAGACTGAACTGAGCCGCCTGGCAATACATCCTCTCTCATCACACAGTATTTTGTCTCTCTTCCCTCTGAACGCTGCATCAACCGATCGACCGCGCACACGTTTCCTCGTCGCTGGCATTGGCCGTTCATTGTTATCATCATCCGCTATGAACGGTACCACGCCCTCGCGGCGACCAGTGCATCAGGGCCCGGGCCCCGCACACCTATGGCACCGCCGCCCCGAAGATCGATCCTCTGCAGTCGTTCTCGTCGCTCGCGGGCACAAGGACTTCTCGGACCAACTGCATCACAAGATCGGGCGGCGCCTGCGCGTGTACGACCCTGAGACGCAGATCCAGGTCAACGTGCGGCCGAAGAACGTCGTGGACATCCTGCACTACACCATTAGTCTCACAGCGAGTCCACCCGCCAAGACAAGGCGACCTGTGAGCCCGCCTACCTACCACCAAGCCCTTCGTCTGTTCCACCTTCTGCGACGACCGCGACTGCAAACAGGTGCTGGCACTGAGCGAGGAGCCCAACCGCATGATGGTGATCTGATAGTGGGACATGAAGAAGGTGCACAAGTTCCTCCTGGTTACCGCCGTGAGCACAAGCGCTGTTCCGCTGCGCGCCGTGTCCCGCTGAAGTGCTCGTGCATGGCGCCCGACGGCAGCATCAAGGCGAGCAACCTCGTGCCGTCCGCGAAGTACATGCTGACCTCTACGTCGACGGGCGGCGGCGGCGGCGGCGGCGGCGGCGGCGGCGGGCGGCGGCGGCGGGGCGGCGGCGGGCGGCGGCGGCGGCGGCGGCGGCGGCGGCGGCGGGGCGGCGGCGGCGGCGGCGGTGGCGGCGGAGGCGGTGGCGGCGGCGAACATGTCGCAGTTCCGCATGCTGGCGCTGGTGGACCCCAACCCGCACAACGATATCAACCGCAACCACAGCCAGTGCGTCTACGTGCTCGAGGGCGGAGAACAGGTCATCGGCACCAACGCGTCGCCCTCATCGACGGCCGGCAACGTGCCGCCGAACTGCACCAGACGCTGCAGCTCAAGTTCGAGACTGCGTGCGCGCCGAGCACCTGGTGCTTTCGAACAAGACCTTCGTGGTGGTGTGCGACCACGGCCTGTTCGTGCTCTTCGGTCGCACCGACGACAAGAGCGAGCCCTTCGTTTTGCATCGTGAGCAAGAGCGGCCTGTTCGGTGCTCTTCGGTCGCACCGACGACAAGAGCGAGCCCTTCGTTTTGCATCGTGAGCAAGCGCCTGTAGCTGGGCAAAATGCACATGTTGGGCGCGACGGTGTACCCCCGATGACAAGATAACAGCCTGCTGACGCTCGCGATGGACGTGCAGGCTGAGCACCTCTCCAAGCCGCTGGCGAAGCACGACGCGGTGAAGCACCCTCGATGAAGCACCCTCGATGTCTCTTTATAATCTTTTTACACAATAAAAGCAGATACGTTGGCCTCTTCTCCTCATTCAACGCGTGTGAGCGCTGCGATGGGGAACAGGACCGCTGCTCTTTTTCAATTAACGGACACGTCGTCTCCCCTTACGAATACGATGATACTCTCTCATAGGACCCTTTTACGCTGCTTGACCGCGGAGATGAGCAAAGATCTTGTTCTTCAGCCAATCCCGATCGCGAGGGTCGTACTTGTTGCTCTGAGGATCGAACCTAAACGACAACATGATACATCAGAGATGAACGGATCCAACGGCAACAGTCGACGAAAGAAGCGAACTTACACCAAAGAGGAGATATCGTAGATAGAGTCGATGAAATTGTACAAGTCGCTGATGTCGTAGGTGATGTTGCCAACTTGAGGGTTCAACTCACGCAACTTGTGCTCGTACATCTTCACCACTGCGTCCATAGCGGCACCTACGCTGGGGAAATCCATGTAGGAACGAGTCTATTACCAAAAGCAATGTGAAAAATTACACAGGGAATAACAAATTCCGTCGAGAAGAAGACAACACACATACCTGGAACGAGTTCGTGTATTGAATCAAAATGATGGTGTGCTTTCCTCCTCCTCGTGACATTTTCTCTGACTATACTTGATTGTCCTTACGGAATAAACAGCTTGGCGATACAAAATGCAGGCAATTCTACATACAATATGTGACGTTCCCATTCAAGAGAATATCCACCCCACGAGACGAATCGGATCAATCCCACTGCCGCTCACACAAGCGCGACGCGCGACGACGAAGACACCAAACCTTGGAGGGCGCTCTCTGAGAGACACCACAATGCGAGTGTCCGTCGGTATGGGTGTCGCAAGCTGTGACAGCTTTTTGAAATCAAACGTCGTCGTCGTCGTGTTGTGGACTTGCGTAACCATCTAACCATCCATAATATACGCAAACACAAAGTATGTAATATATTAGCGTCCCCCAAAGAACAATCTTACAAAGATTACAAGCAAATCGGGTGATAAGTCGGTGCTTGCGTGTTTGTATGTGCTAGTTTTCGTGTAAAATGTTCAACTTCATGTCTTCTCACAGCCTGTGTCCGACCGTTCTCGTCTGACTTTAGATATAAGTAACTGGTATTAATGCGATGCAAAATAGGCACAGAACACGGCGAAAGTGAAGTGGAGAGGAGGGGGTGGGCAGCAGCGAAGATGTCGCTCATTGTTGGGGCTGCGCGGACGTGGTCGCCGTCGTCGTCTTCTCCTTTGGTTGTTCTTGTTCTTGTTGTTGCTGCTGCTGCTGCTGCTGTTGCTGTTGTTGCATCGCTCGGTCTTTCTCCGCCAGCGCCGGGGCCAACTGCGTCACTGCCCTCGACCATGCCCACATCACCGCGTAGTGTACCGACGCAATGACGGGCACACCCGGTACCAACCCGCCACAGAGCAACACGACGGCCTGTTGCATCAAGGCTCCACCCGACTTGCCCAACCGAGCGCCCAGGACGTCGATGGCAGCTTTGCCTTTCGTCTTCGCCTCCTTGTCCAGCGGGATGTACGCCATTTCCTTCACGGGATCGAACACCGAGTACTTCGCCGCCTTCGTCAGCACGTGCTGAATCAGCCCCACGTACACGGCCATCAACCACCACTTCCGTTGGACCAGTGCCGACGTGTGGGTCGGAGACAGCTTGAAATGCGCCATGCCCACGGCGAGGTAGAACGGCAGCGACAACAGCGCCATCGTGACGGGCGTCAACAACGCGGCGGCGCCCCACCCCAGCCGCTGCAGCATCCACGACCCCAGCGGCATCAGCACCATCGACGCGATGCCGATCAATAAACTATAGCGACCCATAAACGCGAGGTACTCCGTTCGTACGGGAATGGCACGATGCACCACCGATTTCCATAAGATCTCCGTGCATTCGATCGACACGCCGTACGACAAGACCATCACTGCGATGTCCCGTAGGTAGCTGTGACCGCGCAGGAAGCGTAACGAGTCGGACAGAGACATCTTCGGCTTCTTGTTCGTCTTCGCCGTGGCGACCGCCGTGCCGTTACTGGATGGAGGACCCAAGGCAACACCGTGGACAGGTGTAGGGCTGGTCGTGGGACTGGGAAAACGCGTGACGACGAAGCGATGCAGCCCCAAAATCACCACTCCCGCCACACCCGTGATGATCGACAACAAGCGTAGCGACAAGGCAAACGCTTGTTCATCGGTGGACACCAACGATGCGGCAGTTGTGGCAGCTGCAGCTGTTGCGGTCGTCGCGACGACCCGTTGCCGAGCCCACGCGGACACTGCTGCCAGTGTGACGCCGCTGACCAGCGGGCCAACGTTGCCGATCAGCGTTACCCATGGGTAGATCCGTTTGGCTTCATCGAACCGTACCGAATCATTGGCACACGACCAAAACAACAACGAGACGGCAGCACTGCCCCATAGCTCTGACGCGATGAAGAACAACGCGAAGAGCCAATGCTGCAGAATCTTCGTGACGGCGACAAAGCGACCCGAGTTCAGCCACGGCTGCTGTTGAATAAACGCCGCCAGCAACGCGTTCCCATGCAATACATTGCGCATGGGATACAAAACCAAGCCAAACAAGGAAAAGAAGAGAAGAAAGGGTGTCAAGATCACGGGAAACAGTTGTCGGGGGTCGAGCGAATTGCTGAGCTTCGAGTACACGACCATGAACATCGTCGCGGCGGGGATGACGCCGTAGACCTTCAAGAAGGCGATGGCTTCGGCTCCACACGTCGTGACGATCAAGGTATCCTTGGTATCACGGGACAAGACGAAGATGAAGATCATCAGCATCAGCAGCGAGGACAACGAGGTGATCTTCAGGAAGTCTTCTGGGTGAACTTGCATGCGTTTCGACAGAAAGGACAGCAACGGGTTGACGCTGACAGGTACAGACGGTGGTAGAACCGTTGGCGGTGGGGAAATGATTGATGGCGGTGGAACGGCATCAAGTGTCGTCACCGACGTAACGTTGACGTCTGCCGCAGTCAGTTGATGATCGGGCGGCGTCGTGTTGGAAGCGGACGACGATGGAGCATCCGGTGACGCGTCTGAAGATGTCTTTGGAATCATAGAGATGGTGAACGATCCACGTGGTCGCGATGGGTGATGAAGGGCGTACAAAGACGGTCGACGCTGCAACCGTGGGCGAACGGTGCACTGTGAGGAGTCGGGTGCACACGTTGACGACGGAGAACTACAAACACCGTTCGGAGAAACCGCACAAGAAACTGCAGGAGAAACATGCAATGCATCAGCAATCGTGGCATGATGCGATGGATCGGCGACAGAAAGCAGTGCAATCAATGGTAGCATCACCAGGCAGAACCAGCCTGCAGGAGATCGTAGCATGGTCAATTTACACCCAGTACCATAGGCAACTGCCAGAAACACGAGAGACACTATTCACCGTCAGATAGAAGAAGGCAATATCATCTGATATATTGGCCTTTTTACAGTTCATATCCGTCGGCGATGCCCGATCCACGATGCGAATTCAAACGCTAGACGACCACTGCACCTCGTACATCGCGAATCCCTATATCACCGACAACTATCGATCCAAGAACAACTACGGTGTACAAGCTTGAGTTAGGCGACGTTTACAGGTGACGAGGGGGGCGGGTACAGTTGAGAGGACAGAAATACAAAAAACAGATGCAGCGATGCCTGTCATGTGCTCTGCGGGGGGCTGAACCACGTCTGCGGCTACAACTTGAATCAATCGTATCCAAAGGTAATCGGGAAATCAAATGTCAAAGATTGCGGAGGAGGAGGGGGGGGCAGAGGGCAGAGGAGACAAACCGATGGACGACGATGCAGTGGGACACGGTATCGTCGTCATTGGCTATTCCTCAGCATTCTTGCAAGAAGCAATGGGGCCACGCCAAACAGGAGCACTCAACTGAACAGGGTGTAACACCTCCATATCGTGCATGCCGACATGAATCGGTATGAAACGTGTTTACGGTTGATGGCCGGCCCCGCAAGACGTGTGGCGACAAGAGGGAGGGATAGAACGACAGAAATATACACAACGGGGGCCATAGTTCATCGTCCTATACAGCTACAGCTGACTTGTCGGCCGGCAGTCGCAAACGAAGGGGGGAGAGACAGAGAGAGAAGGAGAGGGCGGGGGACAGAGACAGGAGGTGGACAGTAGAACACAGCAGCGCTCCGGCGGCCCGTGGAGGCCGCCCAGCGACACCAACAGAATCAAAAAGTAACAAACAAAGGACGCCAACCACCGCAACAACGAGTATGCGAGCGACACGTCGGTAACACCCCTATCCATCCACAACAGCAGCGCATACCCAGGAGACAAACCTCGACCAACCATCGATCACAGAGACACACAAGCGGAACTGAATCAATCGGTGGAGGGAAGTTGCAACGATGCTGATGATGATGACGGAGAGAGACAGACAGATAGACAGGCCCGGTGGGCGATTCGTCTCGCTTGGTGCGCGGCTTTGCTGTCGCTCTATCGTGGCTTTGGAGGGAGGAGGTGGGGGCTTTGTATAACTAACAGAGACAGACAGAGAGAGAGAGAGTCACGAATGTGTGAAAAAGAAAGAGAGAGAGAGAGATGGAAAGAAAGAGCGCTGTGCTGGACACGGAGACAGCGAGCGAGACTGAGAGAGACGAGTCGAGTGGAGTACAGTGTGAAGGGGCCCGCCCACTCGAACGGTGGATGATCCCAGATCACGGAGATGCGATGGGGGGCGGTGGGCTTTAAGTCGGCAAGATGCCGATCTCCATCAAGCGGCGATGCAGCTTGCGCTGCAAGTACTCCGAATCCTAAAACACGTAACCAGCAACAAGCAAACAATGAGTGAGTCAATCGTGTAGAGGCCTCCCGCCTGCATCCACGAGGGCTGCGTTACCTGTGCGAGCACGCGGATCTCACCGCTCTCGAGACCCACAATCAAATGACGTTCTTTCTCCGTGAAGGTCATGCAGCGAATAGGCGACGGGAATGGCTCCATGCCCTTGTCGGTGGATCCATCGATGACGAATTCCAAACCCCGACGGCAGCCGTTGTTCGCGATGGACAAATTGTGCAGCCAACGCAGAACGATCAGACCTCGCTCGCCGCCGGTGAGTACCACGCGGCTATCGTCACTCACCAACAAGGCGTACAAGCGCTCGCGGGTGGAGATCATGCGAATGAAGCGACCATTCAACGTGTAGACGGCCAACAAGGTGAAATCGTGCGAATACGCCACGATGTGCCCCTCGCCGGTCACTTGGACCATGTGCACGCGCTTGGTCACCTTCTGCATCGACGCAATCGACGTGTTCAGACCAACCACCGTCGTCAGCGACCAGTCCATCGCTGCCCCATCGGTGGCACCATTCGCCGCTGTCGACGACGCATTGGCCGTTGCCGCGCCACCGCGCAACGTAGACGAACGGCTGCGCGAGAAGACCTGCGACTGGGACTGACTGCTACGCAGATTCATCGACGTCGACGACTGCAGCGGCGACGGGGTGGACGCTGCGCCGGATTTACGTGTCAACGGTGTCGATGGGCTGCTGGTTGGCCGGCCGCTACGAGACGATGCCCCAGTGCTTGCGGCTGCTGTTGCTGCGGCTGTGGCGGTCGATGACAACAACGACGACGATGACGCAGACGACGCTGCATCGTCACCGCCGCCCGCTGTCGCGTTGGGCGTCAACGATGGCATCACGCCGAAGGCGATGGACCGCAGGTACACTCCCTCGCGCAACGAATGCAATATGATCGTGCCATCGTCCGACCCCGAGACGATCAGGTCCTGCGACGCCTTCACACACAAACAATTGATCGCGTCGTCGTGCCCGTACAGCGTGTGCAACGGCGCACTGCTGACGGGGTCGCTCTCTCGGTCGTAGACCTCCCACACCGTCATCGTGCAATCCTTCGACCCCGCGATCACCCAACTTTTCCCGTAATCAGACGCGGTCGCGATACACGTCACGACTTCCCGGTGGTAGGCAATCGATTGCAACAGCTTGCCACTCTCCAGCGACGTCACCTTGAACGTGTTGTCCCAGTGGCCGCACGAGAAGACGAACTTCACCGTACTCGTCGCCGTCGCGGTGGCGGATGTCGGCACCAGCAGAACGGAGAACAGCTGCGAGGACAAATGCTCGTCCACACGATCTCGTCGATGCGTCACCGCAGCAGCCGCCGCCGCGGCCGCGGCAGCGGCCGCCGATGCAGATGCCGCCGACGTCGACGAGTGCGATGAGGCGGACAACGTCGTTTTACCGGAGCCGCTGGCGTGATGCGATGCCGACGTCGCTTGGCGCCCCGACGACGACTCGATGACCTCGTTCATCAGATCCTGGTCCGACAACTGCTTCATCTTCGCCGTGATAGAGGCCTTGGACGACGACGTCGACGAGGCTGTTGTAGCCGTCGACGAGGCGGCGAAGAACGTCGACGTATTCGCCGACGAAGTAGACGACGACGACGACGCGGCACCTTTGCCGCTGCCACTGCGAGGTGGCGTCACGGACTTGCTACTGCTGCTGCTGCTGCCAGCGCGCATGCTTGTGGTAGTGCCCGAACGAGATCGACCGCCGCCATTCGCGCTGCTGCTGCTACTGCCACTGCCACCGGCCGTCGAAGGAGACCCCGACGACGAATACAACAGCCCTCGCACGGCCTTGCTCTCTTCATCCAAATAATGCGATCGATTGCGCCGCGAACCCACCAACTCACCCGCCTGTTCATACCAATCGTACTTCGTCGCGTCGGCACGATCCAACACGGTGCTCGACAGGACGACCGGGGCGGCGAAGGGGATGCCCAGGACCTTCTCGCGGTTGTTCATGCCGGGCATCATAAACGACGTCAACGAGGACGTGGTGCTGCCGCTGGACGAGGACGACGAGCCGCCCGATGCCGATGACCCACCACCGCTGCCATGCCCACTGCCGCTGCCGCTGTGGCCACTGACCGTGACGCTCTTGTCGACTTTCAACGCGTAGGGCGGGACATTGTCCGGGAGACGCATTTGGAACGTGTGATTGCCCAAGATGCGGCCCGAGTCGATGGTGATGAGACGCTCGATGCTCGTTTGGACGTCCACGAAGAGAATCGGGTGGTGCGAGAGGCGGAACTCGCCGTAGCAGAGGATCTTCGATGGCTTGTCGAGGTACACGTCGATTTCGAAGGCGGCGTTGGACGCCGACGACGACGACCCCGCCACGCCGGCGGCTGACGCTAGCGCTGCTGTCGACGAGGAGGCGTTGGATGGGGACGATGACAACGTCATCGACATCGACGATGACGACGCACCGCCAGACGCCGAGGACGAGCCGCTGGGATCGTCGCGATCGCCTTTGCCGTGACGGCTGCTGTGACTGGACGAGGCGTAGACGTCCGCACCCGGCACAATCGACGCGATCGGCCAGAACAGATCGTGCACTTCGTCCAGGCGCTTGCGTGGCGGATGTTCCTTCGTGAACAGTTGGATCGGCGTCTGTCCGTAGCAGTCGATCTGTCGAATCGTCCGCTGGTACAACGCGGGGTCGGTGTCCCGCATTTCGTCCAAATCGACGGCATCGGCGTACGACAAATGCACAAAGACGTTCATGGCCTCGACACTCTTGTCACTGCCACCGGGTAAGAACGGTGGTCGTTGCTTCACGCCGAAGATCAGATCGATCCACTGGTGCAAGTGCAACGAGACGTACTCGCTCTCGAGGGCTTCCCGGTGCTGTCGGACGAAATCGGCGGGGTCTTTGCACCAACGTGGTAATTCGACGTCCCCAATCGCCTGGCCGTCCTGTTTACGGCCAAAGTCCAAGTGGTGGACGTTGCTCAAGAACTCGGGATTGAAGAAGAACTCGGGAATCAGTTCTTTGACGTCTTGTGGGTTCGTGGTACAACCGCGATAGGCACGTTCGATGGAATCGAACAAGCGGTCTGGACGGTCGAAGCGTCCCTCTTGTAGCCAGACGTGCAACGATGTGAACGGTTCCATACGCAGCAGATACCATAGCACCATGGCGGATGTGGAATAATGGGATCCCGAATGATACGGCAGAATATCCGGGTCGCCGAGTTCCATGGAGGATTCGTATTTATCGCGCAAGACACGTTGTTGGCCTTCCAATTGCGCCGCGATGGGCAAATCCAGACGTCGGAAGGTGTTCGGGTTCTTGAAATCCAGCTTCGCGGAGGAATAATCGGCCAAGACCCAGGGAAAGACCGGGTACTGCGCCAAGTCGTTGAACGAGCGACCGGCGATGAAGTTCAGATGCATCAAATACTCGAAGTTGGAGATCTTCCGTAAGACCCAGGCTTGTGTCAAGGTCAACCCCTGTCCCCACGTGATCCGTGCAATCGCACTCGTCGCGTTGCCGGTGAACAAGTTGCTCATGTACTTCGCATTCGCGCGGAACTTCGCCGAGACCAGATACGTGTACACTTTCTTCGCGGTGCTCTTGTCGAAGCAGTTGATGAAGACCGACGTTCGATTCGCAAAGAAAATCTCCAGGGCGACGTAACGTTGCTGATACCGACGACGATAGACTTCGGTGACTTCGTGGGCCATCCACACCGTCGAGGGGTAGGCCATGCACGCCCACAGGAACTCGGGGTTGCCCGATTTGTTGATGAAATCGTATTCCTTGTATTCCTGGCTGCGAAAGAAGCACAGCTTGTGACGAGAGATTTCCAAACGACCGTGGGTCCGTCCGCCGGAGGGATTCGTCGCGACGGAAATCACTTCGACCGTGACGGTGAAACCGTCGTTCGTCGTCGCGACCGTGCTGGCCGCTGTATCCGGTGCGGTGCTGTGACCGCGACCGCTGCTCGTCGATGGACCAGCAGCCCCTTCGTCCTCGTCTTCGTCATCGTTGCCGTTGTCGCCCGTTGTGTTGTCATAGCCACGGTCGAGTGACGGCGCCGTCGATTTCTTGAAGCGTTTCAGGTCCGCGTAGATACCCATTCGATTCTTGGCGTCCGCATCGTCGTCGTCGCCTTCGTCTGCCGTGTACATCACTGCTGCGTTGGCGCTACCACCGAGAGGCGTTGATCCACCCGCCGATTTCTTCGTGGCGATCGTATGGTTCGATCCGAACGGGTTGCGACGCAGGCGGAACTTCACATGCGTCGAGTTCAACACTTGATCCAGCGTCCAGAAGACCTCGCGGTGTTGTTCATTGCCGTAGCCCCAGGGTCCACGTTCATTCGCCAACTGCGAGAAGATACGGGTCCATTTCGTTTCGCAACGTTTGTAATTCGTGTCGGTGATGCGGAAGTGATCCAAGAGGCGATGCGCTTCGGATTGCAGGAGCAACGACATCACCTGCACGTTGCAGTCGTGAATGTAGCGGTCTTCTTCGTCGCTGATGGTCACGGCGGCGGCGTTGTCCGTGCAGCTGCTGTTCAACGTTGCATGGTCCAGTAACGCCTGCTCTTGGAGCAAGTGATAGTTCGCGGGGAGTTTGTCGGCCACGACTGTCGCGTCGTCATCGACGGTGGCGGTGGAGCCCATGGCTCCGCGAGGTGTGGTCGGCTCGAGCAAATGGTCCGCCGATGCTGCTGGTGAAGCTTTCGCTGCCTCCGCTGTGCGCGCGGCGGCCGCACCGGCAGCGGGGACACCCGCAAACATGGAATCGTCCACGAGGACGTCTCCGAATCCGGATTCCATGATTTGCATCGAACACACTTCGTTCTCCATGAAACGCGCGGCCTGGAGAACCATATCCACGACGACCATCATGCTGCGTAGCTGCTGCCCATGTGTCGCCGTTCCACGCGGCGAGGCCGATGGTGAGGCGGATGTCCCCGACGACGGTTTTACCCAGACGATGTCCGCCAAGAAGCGCGCGAGTAATGCGTTCTTTTCCGGGGAAACGGCGGTATCGGCCGCCATGTCACCACTCGACAGGGTCAACAGCGACGCGAGATTGGTCACCGACGCACGACGACTCGTTTCGCCCCCAGCGCCGCCGCCGCCGCCACTACCACCGCCAGTGGCAAGAGAAGGTGAGGATACCGGGCTTGGAGGGGGGATACTGATGGCCGATGTGTTCAGGTTGGTGTTGTCCTCCTGCATGTAGCGCAGGAAATAGTCCCAATTCGACGGCGCGATGACATCTTCCATCAATTCGGTGAGAATGTTCACGACGCCGTCTTCCACAACGGTCACCAGCTGCTGCACCAGACCTGCGCTCGAGCCATTGGCTTCAGCGCGGATGACCTCTTCGCCGATGGACACGAAACGCATCAAATACGCCCGCACTTTCAAGCTTTTCTCTTGATGCGGAGACCGTCCACTCGACGATGCTGCACCGCCGCCAATCAACGAGACGAGCGCCGAATCGCACCACACGCGCAGGTATTGAAAGACATCGTGCACCATCGCGTCGTATTCTCCGCCGTTCGAAGCGACATCCATCGCCACGTTGCCACGGGTGAAGTGTCCCTCAAACATCAATTGGAACACGAGGCACACGATGTGCAAGATCTCAAAGATGCCTAAGCCCGACAGCGACGTGACCGTGGTGATGTCTCCACCGTCGTTGCCGTCGGCCGCCTCGTTGAGCACCATGTTCACCATCATCCGGAACAACGTGTGCAACATGGAGAAGCACCACTGCGTCCGATGGGGGTACGGCGACACGGATTTCAATAAGTGCGCGACACACCGAATGCCCTGCCACGTCACGTCAAAGGCCATGCGCGAGGACGCCGTTGATGTCGACGCCATCACGCCACTGGCGGACGGTGAGGCGAAGAGTGAATCGCGCGCCATGGCGAAGTCGCTGGCGTAGTAGACATTCGACGTCGACGACGCAGAGGACAACTTCAAAATGCCCGAGAAGCACATGTCGTTGCGCAAGCTCTCCATCCGCTCTTCGAACGAACCCAACACAGTATTCGCACTCATCGCATTGGCTGTGTTGACCAACGAGGAGGACGAAGACGAAGACGAAGACGACGACGACGACAACGACGCCACTTGCATCGTGATCGGATCCAAGAAACACTGCAGCAAGAAGATGATGCTCTCTTGTTGGTACTCGCTGCGGTGATGGTAGGCGTAGAACCACGCGATCCAGCCGTACGAGATATGCAGCGTACGGATGACGTCTTCACGCGACGAGGATCCGTCCTCGTTAAGCGCCTCGGTGGTGGACTTGGTACGTTCACGAGGGGCTACCGGGGTCACAATGACCAGTCGCGATTGCACGCGTTCGACGTACTCCTGCAGCAACACGCCAACACAATAGACGAACTCCAACCGGGCGATCGAGAAGGGCCCCGAGGCGGCGGCCGCACCGGCCCGTCGGCTGTACTCCACGTGCATTTCTCGTGCGCAGGTAACGCCGATGAACAACGTCGTCAACACGAAGAATTGCTGCAGCGCGTACTGCGGCAACGCATCTGCCATCGCGAGCATGTTTCGATAGTCGACGATCTCCTTGTGCTGCGCTTGGACACCGGTGACATTGCCGCCGGCCGCGGCTGCCCATTCGGATGAACGTGTATCCTCCAATGGCGATTCGTGTGGCACCGCTGCGGTGGAATGATGGCGCATGAAATAGTGAGAGGGCTCCGGCTTCGGCGACGGTGTTCGGCCAGGCGACATCGATGCTTTGAGTCGCGTTTGCCAGCGCTTGAACAGCGAACGCACGAAGTAGGTGTAAATGCGCACACACAACGTCAGCAATTCAATGTCTGCGTCGGCCTCTGAGCCCTGCAAATACGATGGCTGCAAGACCGTCGCTTCACTGGTACCAGTCGTGGCCATCATCGACGCAACGTGCGACAGATACGAAGGAGACGACGCGATCGAGGTGAAAAACGAGGACAATCCGTGCAGCAATTGCGATTGCCAATCTTCGGTGGCCATCAATTGTTGGTGCACGTTTGGATTGCAGGCCAACGTCTCGAGATGCTTCAATTGATGCACTTTCTCCGCGGAGGACGCTGGTCCAGCGGCCGTAACTCGGAGCAATGGGAAATAGACAAACGAATAGAACACTCGGGTACTGCTACCGCTCGGAGAACTACTCGCGGCGTGTTCATGCATCGTTGGTGACTGCCCACCACTCGCGAGGCCTGCCCGGGCCACTGCGACGAATTGACGCTCTTGCAAGTGACGCCACAACGTCAGTGTCGCCCGCCCGTACATGACATCCATCAAGAACTCGTAAAAGATCGAGAACGGCACAAACGGCTCCTGGCCTTCCGGCAAGTGACGGAAATACTGCGACACCGACAGAATCAGACTCGTGACGCCATAGGCAATGCCAGATTTCTCCACAAACTCGACGGTGTTCGACACGGCCATGTGCTTGTCCAAACGAACGTGAAATTTGGGATGAATAGGTGCCGCCGTTCCCGCGGTTGATGCGGAAGGTGAGGCGAATCCGCGACGGGGACTGGGATGACTATGGTCGTGTGAGCCAGCGTGGGGACGATTGGTGGAGGAATTCGCTCCATGAGGGTCTTCGGACGACAGCGATTTGGTCCAATGCGAGTGAATCGAGGCGATTTCCCCGTGCAACTGCAGACACAAGCCAACGGTATCGGCCCAACTCTGATGCAATTCCTGCAAGAACAGACCCACCAGATACAAGACGAGCCCTTTCGTTTGCGCATCGCCCTGTAAGAAGATCGCGTCTAATTGGACCAGAGCGTGTCCAAAGACGAAACCGATCAGCATCGACGGCAGTTTCTTTCGTAATTCGGCGTCCCGCAACAAGCGGATCAACAGCTGCAACACTTCCACGCGCGCCGCATGCGTCGACACCATGCTTGCATATCGAATCAGGGCGGCAATGTCTTCAAACAACGATGCCGATCGCTTATGAAAGCTGATTTCGACGAGTTTGAAGACTTTCGCGCGAATCGACGCCAGTTTGGTGGGATCAAAGAAGGGATGCTGCGGTTCACGATGCAGGCTGACATGCGCAGAGATCGATTCAACCTGTGTCCCACTGGGTAGATGAATACTGGCGGATCCTGTGGACGCCACCGAAGCGGCTGACGTTCCCGAGGCACCCGTAGGCTTGGTGGATGACGGTGACGCAGATGCAGGTGGTGGTGGCAACGGTAGCGACGAGTCCGTTGGCAAGGAGGTCGATGGACTCGGCGCAGCATTGGTGCTCGCTCCGCTCATCGTCGACGACTGCTGATACAACTCGCGAACCACCTGCGCTGGCTCGTAGTCCAAGTACTGATAACACGTGTCAATCAGCCGCTGCGCCGACAAGGCCAGGGGATTGCAATTGCCATCGTATTGGTACACACCGATCAACCAATCAAACAACGCCAATTGAACGTCGCATGCCGATCGGAACCACAACTTGAAATTGCAGAGCACGTTCTCCAACAGCGAGTCTTGCAGCAGATACTCCTCTTGCAGACAAGAATACAACGCCACGAACTGATTGAACGTGATCAAATTGAAATTCTCCGCCGCGGAACGTTCCAAGAGCGTTCGAATTGCCGCGAACCCGCCACTTTTCTGGAAAACTTGCATGTTGGATCGCCCATCGGCGATCATCGTATTGAAGAGCCCCAAGACAGCGGGGAAGAAATTCGCTTCATAGTACATGGTAGTGTGACGTCCCAAGGCCTGGGACGAGACCGTCGCGACCATGTTCAGATTGGTTGGCACAACAGCCTTATCGACGAGGGCAAAGAGCGGAATGATGGCACGGATACCGCCCAATGAATTGATGGCCAAACGTACGTCTTGGTACGTGGATCGATATGTGCCGGGCAGTTTCAACGCATGCATGAGAATGAACTTATTGTTTTCCGACCGCACCTCGTCCGCAATCTCATGGCCACCATCCTCTCCACCTTGCGCGGTTAGCGATGAGACACTTCGACTGGCGGAACCCGATGACACCGCTGACGATGACGACGACGATGACGATGATGACGACGACGACGATACACTGGGAACCAACTTCCACTTGATTTCGTTACGGTCTGGTGTATTGTCCAAGAAGTATTTGCCTCGCAAGACGACGGGATTGTACGACAAGAGGATCTTCTTGCTGAGTTGTGCTTCTTCCAACAAACTCACTTTGTTCTTCCCTTTGCCACTTCCGCCCGCCAGAGCTGATCGATCTTGATACGAGATCGGCTCAAAGTTGTACAGGTAATCGGGTCCTAACGACTGAATCAATTGGAAATGCGCTCGAGGCAGTGCTTCGTGGAAGAAATACATCGCTCCCATCTGACCACGGAGCGTGTGATGGTGATGGGGCAAGGCAAAGGCTGCAGGGGACCCACCGATCGTGGGTTCCATGATTTGATCCGGCAATTTGGCGAAATTAAACACGTGGGAATCGAAGTTGTTGCCCACACAGAGAAGCGTCTCGCCTTTGCCATAGAATTTAGATGGTGACAGACTAACGCCGATGAAGTACCATTTGCCTTCGTCGAGTCGTAAGTCATCCGAAGACGACGAATACGTGCATCGCTCGCCGGACTCCGTATACGATTGGATGATCAACCGGTATTTACCCAGGACATTGGACTGCTTCAATCCGAACTCAATGCCGGCGTTAGAAACGGGGTGACGGAAGCAGAAGACTTGCGGTTGATAAACTTCTGTGGTGTTGTCGTCCGCTTCAACGGTACGAGCAGATGAATTGCCAAAGACCAATTTCGGGGACTCCAATTTGATCCAGCCACAGAAGGAAAAACCTTTCAACGTCGGCCATTTGTGAATGGGCGGTAGCTTCAATCCGCTTTGGAAGCCCGTGAATACAAAGGTATGCTTTGGACCCACCTCTTGCAGGTACATGCCCTGCAAAGATTGAACAATCTTCCAAGCATATTGGGGGCGTTCTCCTTCGGTATACTGCAAGACACGGAACAAATGCTTCAACGATGCGACCGAAATGTTATTGCGCCCCAGCAACTCGATGAGTTCCGCATTTAAGGATTGTACCGCGTCTGGAATGAAGGGAAACAAGTCCAGGGCGGAATCAATCAACTTGGGTCGAAGACTGGAGCAGACATTCAAATTGATCAACGATGCTCGTCCAGATATCAATCCCAACAAGCTGGACAGCGCAAATTTCTGCACATCCAAACTGCAGAAGGGCACCAAATGCATCAAATCATTCAAAATGGCCGCGTTTTTCAAGCGAGGGCGGTCGTCGTCCCCTCGAAATAATCCCTTGGACGATTCAGGGTCGTACAGGAAAGATTGACCACCGAAGGGACCATCGAGCAGTAAGTCAAAGAGAACGGTGATGGTTTCCACTTGGGGCAATCGTTCGGCACATAAAATAAGACTGGCCAACCCGGTAGCACTCTTGGCATTCATGGAAGAGTTCGTGACGATGCTGGGAACTCCATTGGAGGAGCTACTACCTGACGAGGTCGACGAAGTAGAGGTAGACGAACTGCCGGTCGTTGCCATCGACGAGGGTACCAATTTGATGCGCGAGGACACGATCTTCTCGCGATTACCCTGCACCAAGTGATTGATCTCGCTCTTACACAGATCATTGCCCGCAGATATCGCCGAGATCAAACTTAAACTGGTACGGAGCAAGGCCGACAACACGTAGTTGGGATTCCATTTACTTGTCGCGTCGTTGACCACCGCGTTCGATGGAACAAACAACGGGTCCTTCTTTTGTCGCAAGGCGTCAAAACCATTCAACGACCGCGCAATGGCTCGCAGCATTTCATACAACAACTTCTCTCGTCGGATGATTTCCTGGACTGTGATACGAATCGATGTCATGGCGTCGTCGCGAAGCAGCACCATGACGGTGTTCATCGCGTGTAGCGACAAATGAGATGCACCCAACGGATCTGCGTGTTTATGGGCCACTCCCATGAAACCCAAGATAACGAGAATGGCCTCACCCGCCAGCGCTCGCAGGCTTTGCTTCTTCGCTTGAATTTCTTGATAAGATTCTGTCGTTGAGGTTGATGAGCCCGTAGTCGCCGTAGAGGCGGCTGCGGTCGCCGTTGATGTCGCGGTAGACGCAGAAGACGCACTACCGGAATTCGATCCGCTACCACTCGAAGAAGTGATTGTTGCAGCAGCATCAAAGGCATTGATCGTATGTGCACAGGCGAGCACCAATGTTTGAATGACTTGCAACGCTGCCAGGTGGTGGTGTTCGTCCATGAGCAAATAGAAAATGGGGGCGATGGAGTTGCGAATGCGATGAGGCTTCTCGAGCGATACCGTCGATGTGCCACCACTTCCACTGGAGACACCTGCAGGAACCACATCGGGGCTTGCGAAGGAAACTAACGACGTACTACTGGTTTGCTTGCGTAGTGATGACGCACCGCTCCGTGCTCCACGTGGTGAAATGCTTCCAGAAGTACCGTCTGCTGCATCCTCACCAGCTACTGGCACCGGTGCCAACGAACAAAGTCGTTTCCCTTTGGACAGACGCATCATTTCTGAAGCAAAGTCGACCATCACATGGTCCAATCGCATGTGGAACGCGTCGATCCAGTCGTGATCCCGACGAGCATTCGACAAGACAATGTTGATGAACAATTCCACCAGCGCACTGGTTGACGCTCGTTTCATCCATTGTCGTGTATCGTGCTCAAAATCAGATTGATTCGCGGAGCCTTTTCGGCTGGGCGATGGAAGAGACGACGACAACGACCGTGGGGCATCCGATGACATGTCCAAACTCAAGCCCACCGCAGATGAGGCAGTATCTTGACTTGGCGTCTTTAACGTCACCGATGTCGAAGTCGGTCGAAAAGCAAGTTCAATGCATTCAATGATGCCGAAGATAATCTTGTCGCGAGAGGTTTTGTTGCTGGTGAGGACCATCGACACGACAATGTCGTTGAGATTGATGAGCAGTTTGGCGATCTCATAAATCACGTCGTGAGGGGCTTGGTCGTCACCCATCTGCAACAAAGCATGCATGTATTGCAAGAGAACCAACATGATATCATCGTAACTCCGGAAGGCCACGACACTGTCCATCGAATTGAGAAAGTACAACGAATAGACGACCAGCCCATGGAAGTAATCCATGACCGTATCGTGTAGGAAGATCCATCCCAATGAACTGTCTGAAATGTCTTCCCGATATTGTGCAAACACTAATTTGTGGCGATCACGCTCTGGTTCATCCCGCGACACTTGCTGAAAGATTTGTCGTCCCAGATGAAAGATCTCCTTGTGGGCCAGTAAGAAGTAGTCCCCCAGCAACAATCGAAAGGTGTCGAATTCGGTGAGAATCGAGAAGATCGTACTGGTTTCGGCGGCCTTGAACAAATCGGAAATGAAATCCACATATTTGATTTGTAGAAACGGAAAGAACGTGCTCGACGCACACTGTTCCAACAGGGGAATGTTGTGAAACAATTCGTGAAAGACTTCGAACAAGAAGTGCACTTTTTCTGGCTGCACTCGGGACGATTTGTGTTGCATTGGCTTGCTTTCGGAGAGCATCGTTGAACCCAACACTTCACTGATCAGATTATCCCACAACAGATACACGGGATGCTTATGAATCAATTTTTTCAACATCATCAGCGATTCCGGTGGGATGATATGGAAATCTTGAGCGGACGCCGTGGCCATCAACAAACTGCCCACGAAAGCAGAGTCATGGTTCCATGGCCACAAGTCATGTGCGACTTGCACTTGGCCAACTTTGCCAAAGTACTCAAAGACGACTTTCATTTCTTGTCGTTGGGTAGATGAGATTCCCAATGAACGGGCCACTGTTGTGACGCGGCGATTGATATCCACGAGGATACTCGAGACTTCCTTCGATGACAACTCAAACAACGATAAGCATGTGATTTCCGTCTCTCGCATCGTTGAAATGAACGAATTGATACGAATCAAAAGAATCATGTTGCGTAGAATCAATTTGAAATATGTCGAGTTGGCTGAGGATAAGTGTCGCAAAGTGGAACATAATTCCTTCGCGGAAAATTGGGAGTCCAAAAAGGTTGGCAACAAGCTGGGCCTTTCCGACAAGACACACAAGAAGAAATGCAAGCATTCTGCTTGCAGTATCAACACATATGTGGCAACATCCCGCGCTGCTTGATTGTTTTCGAGAGCTTGAAACATAGGAACAACGTTCTTCAACCACCGCAGAAGGACTTTCTTCATACGGAAAAAGTAATCAAACCAGCCGATCTCCACAAACTGTTCCAGAAACTGTAACTTCAAAAATTCGCCTTGTTCTTGATGAATCGTTGGTTTGCCTCCCCCATAACTGCAAGATAAGGGCCAGATAATGCATTCGTCGACTGTCACACCGAAGAATTCTTGGAAGGAATCAACGCGAGCTTGTTCAGCCAACGACTGCACACCAACAAATGTCCACGGCTGATTCCCAGCAAAGTCCAAAAATGATCCGCGAGAAGGCACAAGCTGACACAATATTTCCAGTATCATCACCTGCATAAACCACAGATACTGCGCTCGTTCAATTGCGTCTTCGCGACCTTCCGAAATAACTGGTTCCAAACTCTCGATTTCATCCATACACGACGATCCTGCCAAAAGAAGAATCTTTGCACACTCACCAGCGCTGCGAGCATGAAAGGACGTGGCATTCACCGGGTACGATACCAAATAGTTGAAAGTTTCGAGTAAGAGGATAGTCTGTTGTCGCGTCTGCTCATTTAAGGCTCGTACGGTGCCTTCCGAAACAGCTGTTTCGGCATCGACACTCAAAAACTGATCGACAAATTGTTGTTGAAGAGCTGCCCATACAGTGATAATGAAGTCGGAGGGGTGGCCATTGCACGGCAAAGGAGTTTGCTCAGTTGCCGCAGGGGATGGCATGCTGAAATTGTTTGATGGAGCCGCCGAAGGGAGTCTTTTTCGCAGAGCAAGTTGCAAAGCTTCGTCTCTTATGTCAGCGAGTAGTACAAACAAATACAAGAGTTTCTACGAACAAGCAAATGCAGTCAGAGAAGATCAAGACGCCTTCTGAAAAACAATCATAGAACTCACCTTTGCGGCATCTGGTTCTCCTCTGTGGTCCATCCACCTTTTCTGTAGTCTATTCCCCAGCTCATCATTTCTAAATACAGGGACGAGATTAACATAAAGCGGTCATTGTGCAGCGAAAACAAAGCACCTACCCGAAATCGTTGGGAGCGGTCAAAACAACATCAGTGAATCGTAGGGACGGCTCAAAGTCCTTATCAGTCTCAACAACAGCTTTCACTTGTTGACTTTTCCCTCGAAAGAGCTTTTTAATAAAACTGGTCATCGCAAATTCTTATTGTACTGCCACGGCAGTGAATCGATGCGATTTTGATCAAGCGAAACACAACAAAAAATACCCAACAACTTTGAGTACTCGAAAGAGAAACTGTAGATCAATACGATTGTGCTTTGACGCTGAATTGTGGATTCCTTGGCTGCGCTTCTAATGAGATGAACGCTTTTCAATTCCAAACATAAGTGGTAAAATTCCTTTCTCTTCAAACTAAATAAATCATCAGACCTGACCTTCAATCAATATCTTGCTCAACTAGCCTACCCAGATGAACACAGAGCCTTGCAGCCTTGAGCCTTGTCTCCCAAACTCCCAAACTGTGGTGGACATTCCGGGTGGTGCGTTTCATTTTTTGTGCGTCTTTGTGAAATTTTTGACAGCAGACAGCGCGCCGTTCCTCGCGCAACACTCAGAACAATCGAATCTCAAATCGTTTTCTATTGGGTTCTCTGGCTCACAATCTTCTGTTGGGTGGAAACGGAACTCACAATTTGTTTGAAAATCTCCCACATCACGTTGATAATGGAAAGTCTGCTTAAATTAGAAGAGAATTTGGTGCAGATCCTACAATGGCCATCATGGGCGATTAGGTTGAATGGCGGTCTCATCGCACTGGTGGCAACCGTGTGGATGTTGCAGCAACTTGTTAGCTCTCAATCATCAACGAAGAGCGATGGGCTCCACTCTAGACCGACGTGGGCCTTCAGAAGATTCCAACTTCAATACTTGAGCGTGTACCTCATTACGATGCTAGCAGACTGGCTTCAAGGCACTCATATGTACACTCTCTATCAGGTATGTGCTCAAAAATTATCCGCTTTGTCGCTTCACTTCTTATCAACTTGGATGATAGTCCTACGGCGTTCAAGTTGGAACTCTGTTCTTGACAGGATTCGCCTCCAGTGCTGTCTTCGGCACCTTCTTGGGTATCTACGTTGACAAGTGGGGAAGAAAGTTGGGTTGTGTTGTGTTCTGCTTACTTGAGGTATGAAACATTAATAGTATTGCGTGCAAGGGAGTCCCCAACGAAATTTTGTCCATACAGATTGTAATCAACACTTTGGAGCATATTCCCAGCATGCCCATTCTTATGGTTGGTCGAGTTCTTGGTGGTTTGTCGACGTCTTTGCTCTTCAGCGCGTTTGAATCATGGATGGTATCGGAACATAGACGGCAAAAGTTTCCCGATGATCTCCTTGCCAGTACCTTTTCAGTTGCATCCGCAGGGAATGGTCTCATGGCTATCAGCGCTGGATTTCTATCCCAAATGGCAGCTGATCGTTTGGGCGACATCGGTCCTTTTCAACTTGCCATCGCATTGACAGTTGTCACATTAGTTATTGTATCCTTTTGGCATGAAAATTATGGATCTGCTGAAGAAGAGACTGATAACAGCAGCGACAAAGATTCGGAAAAGGAAGTACCAAAGACCTTCTTCGAGTCTTTGTTGATTGCGATGAATGATCCGCACATATTGCTCGTTGGTCTGAGCCAAGCATTTTTTGAAGGAGCTGTGTACACGTTTGGTAAGATCGTACTTCGAACCTTTCCTGGCTGGATGTCACTAATGTCGTTGTTTCTGTCGTAGTGTTTTTATGGGTACCAACGTTGCAATCGCTTGGTGACGGTCCTTTGCATCCGGGATTGATTTTTTCAGCTTTCATGCTTTCTATGACCTTGGGTGGAATGGTATCCTCGATCTTATTGCCCTTGTTTGGTGACAATGCCGCAGCATTGTGTTCGGTTGTCTTTTTCGTCGCGGCGTTGTCTATGGCAATGCCGTTAATCGCGTATGATTTTCCTTCCGTTCTCTTCGCGTTCCTTTGTTTGGAGATGATGGTGGGCATATTCAACTCGTGTGGTGGAATGCTGCGCAGCAAGTACTACCCTGAACATTTGCAATCGTCAGTCATGAGCGTTTTTCGTGTCCCTCTGAACATCCTCGTTGTCATCGGAACAACTGCCGCTGACTTTGCTTATGATGATGCCTCTCGTCGCATGGTGTTCGGCGGAATCGTTGCAGTTTTGGCCTTGGCCACGTGTATGCAATTTGCAGTCACTCTGCTGCCTCCATCAAAAGCCGACGCGCGGAACAAATCGAAAAATGAGTAGCTCAGCGGCTTTGCTTTTGTCGGTAGAGGTCCATCACCTCTGTTGTACACCTATGTATTGAGATCTCTGTTTTGCATTCAGCGTCTGTTATTTTTCTGTTCGTAAGATAAGCAATAGAGAGCTCCGTTCAAACTGTGCAATAAGAGTAATTTTATAACGATATAATTTACGCGTCAATGGGAATTGATTCAGACGAAGGGGCATCGTCCTCAGTCGCCGCCTCAGCGCCGGCTGTGGCACTGACGAAAGGAGCAGGGGGGTTCGCATCGTCATAGACACCACAGTCCGCAATCACACACTCCTCCACTGGTCGATCGCTGGCACCAGTTTTACAACCTTCGATCGCCTTGAAGGCCTCTTGGAATCCAGAAATAACTTTTCCGAAAACAACGTGCTTGCCATCCAAATGAGGGGTGGCAGACGATGTAACGAAGAATTGAGAACCGTTTGTGTTGGGGCCAGCATTAGCCATGGATAACAGTCCGCCTTCGGTGTGCTTGACTTTGAAGTTTTCGTCGGCAAACTTTTCGCCATAGATCGACTCACCACCAGTACCATCGCCGCGGGTGAAATCACCGCCCTGGATCATGAATCCCTTGATGACGCGATGGAAAGTGCATCCCTTGTAATGCAATGGCTGGCCAGTCGATGCATTTCCTCTCTCGCCAGTACACAACGCCTTGAAATTCTCGGCAGTCTTCGGTACGGTATCCGCATAAAGAAGCATCACCAAACGACCCACATAGCGACCTCCGATAGTGACATCGAAGAAAACCTTCGGGTTGTTCTTGCCCGATCCAGGGACCACAGGCGCCTCCTTGTCATCATAGACGCTGACTTTGGAGAAAAAGTTGGAGAAGATGGCCTTGGTCTTTTTGTTAGCTTCCGCGATGGCCTTCTTCGCCTTAGCAACTTCGAGCTTGACAGCCTTGTTTTCAGGATCATGAACAAGAGCTTCGTTAAGATCAGTGAGAGCCTCCTCGGACAATCCCAAATGATTTCGTGACAATCCTCTGCGGTACAGAGCCTTCACGTTCTGAGGATCTTTCTTGAGGACTTCTGATGCGTGAGTCACTGCCGACGCATAATCGGTCAGGTTGATGCAAGCTTGTGCACAGTTCAATTTGCATGCCAAGTACAACTCCAAGGTACCATCACCAACTTCCACCAAATCGGCAGCTTCTGTGTAGTCGGATAAAGCTTTTTCGTAATTCTTCTCCTTGAATGCAGCAGTACCAGACTCCTTCAACTTCGTGGCCTCGATGATTTTCTCTTGAGTGGTATACTCCCATTTCTCCTTCTTCTTTGGACCAAATCCCAACAGTTCGACGTCAAAATTCAAGGTAGCGTTGGCAGGGATGCTACCCTGACCGCTGGGGCCGTACGCGTAGTCGGAGCGGCAACGAAGAATGGCCTTTTCGCCCAATGTCATGGTCGCGAAACCCTGATCCCATCCTTTGATCACCTGTCGCTTGCCGATTTGAAACTTGAACGGCTTTCCACGAGAACGCGAGCTGTCAAAAACGGTCCCATCATCAAGAGTTCCGACGTAGTGAGCCTCAACTTCGTCGCCTGGCTGTGGAGAGTCACCAGATCCTTCCGCAAGGACTTTCTTCAGCAGACCTCCATCGCCGGAGATGTCAATGTATCCAGCAAGATCGATTTCCGACATTTTCTATAATCTAATCAGTGAATGCAATTTGATTTTGATTATGAGCCTGGCAAAATCCATCGTAAAATCGTTGCATTCAACTGGAGCGGCTGCGTCCTTTCTAGAAAAATCCCAAATCCCAAAATCGACGTCCTCCTGAGGTCATCTGGGTTGTCAAGTGAGCGTGCAGCTAGCCTATAACAGACAGATAACAAAGAACGAATGTGGAAATGCGACTCTGAAGCAACTGCAACAAATTTGAAACCTTCTTAGTTGATATAATTTATCCACTTTACATTATACTGTCATATACTTCAGGTTTGAGTTTTATATTCATCCCAATCAGTAGAAGGAGATGCGGACGGACGGATGATTTCTTTCGATCTGTTATGTGAGACCCAGCAAATATTGGCTCTTCTTTTGTGAAGGACGCTGATGATGATGGTGATGAATGAAAAATCTGCCTGCACCATGCATTGCTTGCAAAACAATCTCTCTGCTTCATTCAGAATGGAAGCTGCACGGTCCGCTTGACGAACGAATCCATTTGACCTTCATTTGCGCGGGAAGGAACTTGGTTCTACAGATTCAATCAGCATTCACGATGAGAGCATTTGTCTTCCTTCTCTTGATCAATGTCGCCTTAGGATTGGCGCTGAGAAAAGGTCCGTTATTTCATGGCAATTGTGTTCACAATCTCGTCTCTAATTCGATTTTGTGATGTTGATAGCTATCAAGATGTCGGCGGGCCAAAAGCTGTACTCGTTTGAGAAGTCAGCTGCCATTTTTGGAGAAGCGAAGGTGAGTGGATCGTCAGCAACTGTTTTTCCTACCAAATTGATCATTCTGTTTGTGCGAATAGTCGTTGATGCCAGGTGGCGTGAGCTCCCCTGTCCGTGCTTTCAAATCAGTTGGTGGAGAACCAATTGTTTTCGATCGAGTTAAGGGTGCTTATGCTTGGGATGTTGATGGAAACAAGTACATCGACTACATTGGTTCCTGGGGTCCTGCCATTGTTGGCCATGCCCATGATGAAGTTCTAGATTCTCTCCGAGAGACGCTTGCAAAAGGAACAAGCTTCGGAGCTCCCGGTCCTTTGGAAAACATCCTTGCGAAAATGGTTATTGATGCCGTTCCCAGTGTTGAGATGGTGCGCTTCACCAATTCAGGAACTGAAGCATGCATGGGAATGCTGCGCTTAGTCCGAGCTTATACTGGCCGTGATTCTATCATCAAATTTGATGGATGTTATCACGGGCACGCAGATAGCTTTTTAGTGCAAGCTGGTTCAGGTGTTGCCACGCTTGGACTGCCAGATTCGCCAGGCGTTCCTCAGGGCTCCACCAAAGGCACCTTGGTTGCGACTTACAACGACTTGAAGAGTGTCGAGGATCTCCTTGTGAATCATAAGGTTGCTGCCGTTATTTTGGAGCCTGTTGTTGGAAACTCCGGTTTTATCAAGCCAACAAAGGAGTTTCTGGTTGGTTTACGAGAGCTGACGAAGAAGCATGGTGCTTTACTTGTTTTTGACGAGGTTATGACGGGTTTCCGTATTGCCTACGGTGGCGCTCAAGAATATTTTGGAGTTACCCCAGATGTAACGACGATGGGCAAAGTTATTGGTGGAGGACTTCCAGTCGGTGCGTACGGAGGCCGAAAGGAGATCATGGAGTTGGTTGCTCCAGCTGGCCCCATGTATCAAGCTGGTACCTTGTCTGGCAACCCATTGGCTATGGCAGCCGGTATTAAGACCTTGGAAATTTTGAAGAGACCAGGTTCTTATGAGCATTTAGACAAGATTACTTCGCGTCTTATCGATGGGCTGTTGGCTGCTGGAAAGGAATTCGGACACCCAGTGTCTGGAGGATATATCAGCGGTATGTTCGGATTTTTCTTCACTGAAGGTCCTGTCAACAATTTCAAGGATGCCTCTAAGTCGGATATGACGAAATTCGGAAAATGGCACCGTATGATGCTTGAGCGTGGAGTGTATTTGGCTCCCTCGCAGTACGAAGCCGGTTTCACATCGTTGGCCCATACTGAAGCTGATGTCGATCAGACTATCGAGATTGCACGAGATGTGATGAGCAAGCTATAATCGCTTTCAAGCGAGCGAGTTCTTTTTGTTTCTTGGCTCATGCCCTGTGATCTGTGCTAATGTTGTGTCAATAATAGGAGAAAAATAGCATGCTGTCGTTGTTTATCATTTGTCGCGTAAATTAAGTTAAATATACAAGCCCACAATATCCTTTGTTGCTTTACTTTCTTGCTGGGCTACCCTTTGTATTACCTTCTTCGTCTTTATCTTTCGAGCCCGGGGCAGCAGTGAGGGCTTTGAATATATCATTGATGTAGACAATGCCCTGACTAAAAAATGTGTCTTTCGCGTACTGAACGAACTCGTCTTTAGTTATGGGAGCATTTGTTCGCCGGTTCGATAATGACTCATAGATGCTCTTAGCGTGCAGGAAAATTGTTTGCTCGTACGAGAGCTGCTTTTCTTCTGATATCTTTCCTTCCAGAATGTAGGACAGCGCGGATACTAGACAGAGCAGCAAAATTGTCTGGAACAAGACCACGTTAGAGCGATACAAGTGTTCATTTTGCGATTCAAACCATACCATTTCGTCGTGTGAAATACGTCCAGCTTTATTGAAGTCCATGATATCAAAAATAATCTCTGTCCGCAGCACTTCGTCACGGCTGTCACTGTTGCCCAAACATACGAAAACGCATATCAGTGTGACTGCACTGATCCTATATCAAACACCGGTAAGCTTCGTCTTCATTTATTTGCGAAAAATATGAGAAGGATCAAAACGTACATCCCCGTATTCTCATTCTTGACCAAAACTTGCTGCAACTCCTTCGCTTCGTCGTTGTCATAGCCAGTTATACTCTTCAAGGCAGCAAGATCGATACCAAAGTCGTATTCTCCGTCAGAATAACCTTGAATAACACTATCTAATCGTGAACGAGACCCTGCACCGTAAAGCGCAAACGTGAAGTTAAAGCTTGCGAAAGTCCCACGTTGGAGGCGACCTTACATTTTGATACGTCAACGAAAGGTTTTGCAATTTCAACGGATGCCTCTGCTCCCATCTCTTCAACGACAAGTAGTAAACACAAGCTTAAAGAAATGCTTTACTGGCACAGATGCATAAGTTGGCCGAAACCCAAGCACAAGCAAACAAACGAATCGATATCGTCATCAAGTTCATCGGCAAAGGGCGAAACGGCCAGCGAACCAACAGACGTTGTTTGGAAGAGAGGTGTCACTATGAAAATGACCTTGGGCCTCCTTGAAAATGAGGTGGGGCACATTGAGATCAACCAACATTGAAAAGACCTTCGAGGATCACAAGAGATACGTCACTAAGGGTTCGTCATTCTTGTGGATGATGCAATAAAGTGAGACAATGTCGGAGGAAATTGAAAAGCACGTGGTTCGCAAGTTTGAAATTTGCCAGCGGTTGGGAAAAGGAGTAAGATCTTCGACTCGATGAGACTGTATTTATCATTGCGCTCATTCAATTAATTAATCTGTGCTTCGTAATCTGTACCAAAGGCCTACGGTATTGTTTGGAAGGCTATTGAAAAGCGATCTCGTGCTGTGGTCGCGTTGAAAAAATGCTTCGATGCGTTCCGCAATGCAACCGACGCTCAACGAACATTTAGAGAAATCATGTATCTTCAGGTACGAGTTTCTGTTTACGAAAACAACAAGTTCTGATGTACCCTAATCTGTACTTGGTTAAATAGTCTCTAAGTGGTCACGAAAATATCATCCGATTGCAGCATGTCATTAAGGCTGAAAACGACCGCGATATTTATCTCACTTTTGATCACATGGAGACAGGTAAGAAAGAAAATGTTCTGAATCTCTTCTATTCATTGCTTAATCACTTCCTATCGTAGACTTACATGCGGTCATTCGTGCGGGAATTCTGGCTGACATCCACAAGAAGTATATCATCTGGCAATTGCTGAAGGCTTTGAAGTACTTGCATTCTGCAGATTTGTTGCACCGTGACATTAAGCCATCCAATATCTTACTCAATGCGGACTGCCATATCAAAGTTTGTGATTTCGGCTTGTGTCGCTCTGTCGCAGAAGTTGCTGGACCTGCACCAGTGTTGACCGATTATGTTGCCACCCGCTGGTATAGAGCCCCCGGTACGTTGCTATTTATTGCCCAGCTTCTCTGGCAGCTTCCTAACTTAGTATGTTCATAACCATAGAGATTCTCTTGGGCTCGACGATGTATACTCGCGGTGTGGATATTTGGGCTGTGGGAACCATCTTGGGAGAAATGATCAACGGCCGCCCAGTGTTCCCGGGTACATCCACCATGAATCAAATTGAACGCATTATTGAAGTTATCAATCAGCCTTCAAAGGCCGACATTGAGGCAGTTGCATCACCATTTACAGCGACGATGTTGGAGAGTTTGCCTCCGTTGAATTTTAAACTGTTGGGTGACGTTTTCCCAACTGCGGCTCCAGAAGCCATCGATTTGATTCGCTCTTGTTTCCATTTCAACCCTACAAAACGCCCCAGTGCGGTGGACTTGCTTCAGCATGTCTATGTTGCTGAATTTCACAATGAAGAAGAGGAGCCAATCTACCCTCATGGTCCTCTTCGCTTGCCCATCGACGATAACGTCAAGCTCACCGCCCCGCAATACCGCGAACGTCTGTATCAAGAAATTACCAATCGCAGAAGAGAGACCAGAAAGAAAGAACAAGCAAGACAGCAAGTTGCAGCATCAGGAACGCTGCCTTCTGTTGCTGCCCCTGCAGGTGCAGCTGCATCAGCTGCTGGTGCTGTTTAGATGTATTTAAATCAGTTATTCGATGCTTCAGTTTCCCCCTCTTGGTTTGAAGGCTTTGAACGGCTTCAACACAATTTCTTCTTGATGGAATGTTGTGGATGGTTGCGGGTGTTCCTCTCAGCATTATGAGGAACACCGTCGTGCCACATTTTTATAAACAAATTGGAAAGCGGACCTCTTCGGGATACAGAGACAGCAATCGGCTGTCGGTGTAAACTCAAACAGATTAATTAATGAAGGTCTGATTAAGATTTTAAGTAATTCAATGGCTACAATGTTGTTTCATTCACCAAGCGCGGTGTAATAATACTTGTAAGTTTGGACGCCCATGGTGACCTTAAAAATGGTTGGAAAAAGAGAAAAATAACAGGGAAAAAGAAAAGGACACGTAACAAGGGCAATGTCGGACGGGCCCTGTGACGGCCGCGCTCACTCGGACGATGGTACCAATTCTATTCCATTGATATCCAAGTCTTCCGCATTGTCGTCACCTTCCTCTCGTCTGGCTGGTTGGGCTGTTGACCCATGAGACAATGACAATATGCCAGGCACAAAATCGACGTCTAAGACTGTTCGCTTGTATTGTCCGTGGTAAAAGAACACAATCACCAAAGTCAGCAACAAATACACCCCGTAAAGCAATAGATTGATTGGACGCCACGGTGGAGGACCCCAAGCATCAACAGCTATCACGCCCTACGCATAACAGATCATGAAGATAGCTGGTTTGACGCATACTGGTCTATGATTGGCGGAGAGACTCAATGTGCACGTACCTGAAACGCAAAGCTCAGCCCCAAGCTTGTTCCGATATTGAGAATCATGAGCAGCCCAAACGATATATGCTCTGGCACAGGATATGCGATCTCGGCGCAATTTTCTACGACCAGGGGAATCAACGGAACAGTCACAAAGCCAAAGACAAAGAACATCACAGCCACCGGTCCGAAATTGTCGCGATATAAGATGGCCAGCAGAATGATCAACATGAAATTGCTGACGATGATTCCACTCTTGGCTAAAATGCGATAGTCTTTGGTACGCTGCATCAAATACGCTGAAAAGGTTGAAAAGAAACAATGAAAATGAAGCGACGTCCCAACCAGCTCTTGCCAACAAAAACACACTTACCCATGACCACTGCCCCAAACAACCCACCGACGATGAAGACCGCCCCAAATAGACCAGCTGCGGTGTTACTATATATAACAATGACAACGTAAATGCACAGAAGATCAGCGAAAACCCTGCAACGAATAGTACCTGTATCCTAACGGCTTGACGAATTGGTTCAACACGGTGATCAGGGCGTTGAACAGCCCCACCCCCAACGCGAAACACAGCATAAGAATCACGTAGTTGACATTCGTTGCTAGTGCTTGCAAATCACGTAAAAGAATTTTCAAATCTTCCATGCGGGATCGGGGATGACGCTGTTCCTCGGCGACAAGGTCCCTGGATTCAACTGTATCCAAGGCGACCTTCTCGTCGGCACTTTTCAACTGTTCTGAATGGGATGGCGATGTGGGTGGGGCATCGAGAAACCCAACGTATACTACCACTAAGGCGAACACGTGCGTAACAAGTTGAAATATCATCAAGTTCACCATTCCATGGACTTCAAACGTTCCTGTTCAACGAAAGATACACGGCTACGATTAGCAAGAGCGTTGGTGTGCAGTAGAAACGAGAATCCTACCATCAGGGTTTTCAGTTTCTGTGACAAGGAATGGAGGGACCAACGAGCCGATGGCGCTTCCAACCGCCGAGCACATTGATGCAATGGACGTGGAAACGTCGCGTTCTTCGACGGGGAACCAAATGGATGACAGCGAAGCCGGGAAATTAGTAATGCTGGGTTGGATGAATCCTGAAAGACCCTGACCAACCATCATCAACGCATATACACTTGGGATGCTCAAGGAATTATAGAAAATAGCACCAAAGAGCTTGAAAATTGTGGAAGCAATTGTCACGATGGCGGCAAACAACATCGTTCGTCGGGGCCGTTGGTGCTTGGTGATCCAAAACGCAAAAATGCCACCGAAAACGCCCAAAGCCAGTTGAATATTGGCAAGCATATTAACTCCTGTGATTGATGAATAGAAGGATTTGGATGGACCAAAATAATGCTGAGTAATATCCGAAACGGAGACAAATGTCGTCCAAATCATCGCATTGAAGATATTCAGGATGCAGTACGCGAGCAGCACCCACCATCGCCGGGGATATACCTGGCGATCTCTTTTTGGAGCATGATGTCCCTCATTTAACATACACGTTCCATCCTCTTCGGCGCTGACGACGTTCTCCATATCGAGAATCTTTTCTAAAAAAATTCTAACTAACTACGTGACGAATCCTTCGCCCAAACTGAAACAATTCGGTGGAAGAGGATGAATTCTTTTCCGTATCTTCCAGTCAGTATGAGGGTGAAGAGTTACTTCTTCATTTGTACATCGCTCTTTAGACCTTAGACCTTATTCAAGTTGATTGAAGCAACGGTTTGGTCTGACCGAAATATTTCGGATTTCAGGTCAATCCCAAATCATCATCAACGAAAACTGAAACGTCCCGTCCAACAGCAGGAGCACCATGATGATCCATGATGATGAGGATGTTCGTGTTCAAGAAACGTTGGGCCAACAATCTTTCAACAATATGGATGCTGACGAAGGTGGTTCGTGTCGATCTGCCTCGGACATCCAGTCAGATCATTTACGCTACACTCTATTGGGGCCAAGACAATTTACACGCTGGAACGATTGGTGTTTCGTACGGTGCATGACTCATGAGCAACGATGATCCTCTCTTTGATATTAGCGATTGCAATATTCACAGCGATCTGCTTGGTGCCGACACTGGGAGATCGTAAAGTACTTTGGAATAAGGAAATTGATTCTTCCATTGAAAGGAATTTGAAAGATCCGCGATGCCCAGTAATCCAACTCACACAAACGACTTTCGTTGATCCCAAGCGGCTTCCTCTGCAAAATAGTACTATTTCCATCCGAAGAATCTTTCCATCTGATCGAGAACTTCAATATTTGCGCAGTTTACCTGAATCATTATCATTTGCCGATACCAAAGTTCCTGAGTATGCTGCGAAACGGTCGTATTCATACGACCAATGGGCAGCTGAAAGTGGTTTACGATGGGAAATACCGGACAATCATCCCGGACAAAACCGTGAAAATTGCATATCTATGACCCGCCTTGCCTCGGAAGGCAGGCCGGTGTCCTTCTATCAAGAATTTCGGGACATTGATCGCGCCTCGTACTTTGTCTACTTGAAACACGGCTTCGTTCATCCCACTGGTGCTGTGGTTTCTCCTTGTGGATTCTATCGTGGAGAAGAGGGATGCGAAACAAGATGGGAACGCGGTAAAGACTGGTCTGATTCATGTACGGAAGGGATGCGGAAGTATTGGTTGGAAGAGCTGTCTCTCAAGGGCACGTTGACGAAACAGCAACTCCATTTGGCAGCGAGAGAGAAGAGTCGTGATTGGACGCTGTTTTGGCGGCTTACTGACCATCTCGGCGTGAACAATGAGAATCCAGCCACTTTAGTCGCGCATACTCTGTCTATTCCTTCAACACGCGTGGTATCATCACACGAACGCGACTTGTGGCGCACGTGTATGACCTTTGCAGAGTCGGATACGCCGTACGGTGGGAAGTTACACAATTCCACACTACCCGAGAATCAGCGTCCTCGCCGCGTCGATACACTGGTCGTCATTCCGGCACTGTGGGATTTCAACTACCACCATTTTCTGGCGGATTCCTTTGCGCGTTTGATTCATTTGTTGCCGTTACTGCGTCGTCGAACCGATATCTTCATCCACATTCGCAACTTTGAGATCTACGATGGCATGTATTTCGACGACGAACCCTTTCTACGCAATGCACAGGCCATGCGACGTCGATTGTTTCATTTCTTTGGCATTGAAGCCCATCGTATCCTTTGGGGTCCCGTATTGGCCAATACCGTCATCGTTCCGCGTCCGACGCGTTGTTCGTTCGCATTGTCGAATCCCACGGAATTGTTGAAGCTTCGAACGACCATGATCAACATGATTTTGAAGAAATTGAAAGCGGAAAATGCGGTAGAGCACAAGGAACGCGTGCAGCATTTGCTGTATTTGACGCAGCATTTGTTCGGCCGAACGGGTCGTAAGGGTCGGTCTGGTGATGAGTCTGATGGCCCATTGCTACCTGAGCGACGACGGTTGGAAGCGGACGGTGACGTCGAAGAAGAGGAGGAAGATGAACTTACGCGTCCTTTGCAGCAGCGCCAGCAGCGATCGCTGGCGCAGAAAATGGTCAAGACGATGCCGCACGGCGGCAAACGCAACAAACGACCGCCCGCAACGAAGAAATCTCTTTCGTCATCGACATCGACATCGACATCGATTGCTCTCGCCGAAATGGATGCCCTGCCGGTGCATGCATTGACCGATGTCTTGCCAACCAAGCAACAAGTGTTGACGGTGGAAGGTGATCGTGGTCATGATCTTGGCGCCGCCGATGACGACCACGTTGACCCAGCGACTGGTGACGTCACCACAGCGGCTGCTTCTGTCTCTGCAGATCGATCTACCGCCCACCAGCGTGCGTCCAATCATCCTTCAGAAACCGCCGCTGCAGGTGCTGCTTCCACTCCTGGCGGTCATGATACACGGTTGCCAGCCAACTATCAGCCGCCACGCAAAACGTTGATTCTGATGCAGCGCTATACTCAATACGTCTCCTCTGACCGTGACTGGTCCGATAAAACAACCGATCGTCTTCAGTCAGCTCTGCAAACCGTATTTCCCGCACATAACATCGTCCGTCTTTCGTCCAAGCCGAAGACTCGTGCGCAGTCGTCGTCGTCCTCCGACCCAGACCAATCTGGCGATGATGACGTCTGTCTCCATTGCGATTGGAAACACTGGCTAACGGCCGACATCGTTGTAGCTGCCCATGGCGCGGGCTTGACCAACATCGTTTTGTTGCCTCCACATGCCTTAGTCGTCGAAATTGCGGGTGAAATCAAAGATGTCAACATGCCCGTGTGTGGGTACTATGGCCCCCTGGCGTCCATGGTCGGTGCCCATCACTACCTGTACGTTCACGATATGACTCCTCCGTTCGCCGTCGATGGGATGCACCCCGCTCCACCGGCGATGACGCGCGACGCGGACAATGCCGACTTTGCATTGCCTGTCCACGATGTTGCGCAGAAAGCCCTGGAAGTCTATCAGTGGTTGACACGGCACCGTCAGCACATGGAGTCCGTCGCACCGGCGGCAACCGTGATGGCTGGCGAACAACCCATCACACCGGGTGTTCTGCCGCAGACGTCGGTCGTGTATCGTCCAGAGGTTCAGCCTCGTGTCGGGGTAGTATCACTGCCACATGGGCAAGTGCTACGAGTACACAATTCGACTGCTGGCCCCATCGCTGCTCGCCCATGAGAAGGCCACTCAGATCGGGCGCGCAGTCCTTGTACAAACATACAGCCACCGGTGCCGCCACTGCACTGCACTGCACGGCACTGCTGGTAGCCCCCCACTGGCGCCCTTCGTATCCCACCCACCTCCGCTGTAAATTGCAATTGCAAAAAGCCTGTTGCTGTCGTCGATGGGGAAGATCTGTAGAACGAAGCTTGTTGAACAGCGAACGAGACAGAGAGAGGAAGAAAGGGAGGACGAACTTAGTGAGCAGTTAACAGGAAGCATGATTACTCATGGATGCGTGAACCGACGTGAGGACAGCGATCGAATATGAAAACAACGTGAGACAGACGTAGGCCAAAGGGACAGTGCAGAAGAAGAAGAACAACAAGAGAGAAGAGAGAAGACGACGGTGGGACCGCAGGCGATGGACGACAGTCAGTCACCTCGACGCGTCGAGAGAGGACAAAAGGAAAGCCAAAAGGTGGGGGGGGGGGGGCGGTGCGATGCAACAATATTGCAGGAAAAGGGGGGCCCTCCTGACAGCGATTGCAACGGTTGCAGCACCGCACAGCGGCCGCGCCGGAGAAACACACTTATGCGTGGAAACAATCCAACATACACTGTGCATCCACCACAGGGTAAGCAAGTGTTGTTGGAGCTGCTGAGGAACGACACACGGACGAAGAACAACCAACGGGCAGACG
>SMOI01000023.1:15100-95002 GCA_008000375.1 Poteriospumella lacustris
CTACAATCCGAAGAAAGAAAAGAGGTTCATCATGGTGAAGTACTACACACAAGATGAAATCGCGGTGCATAATCATGCCGATGATTGCTGGGTAATCATCAACGAAAATGTCTACAATATCACGGAGCTTATTCGTGAGCACCGTGGTCCTTTGGCAGTCCCTCTTGTCGAAGCTGGAGGAACCTCCATTTCCCATTGGTTCAACTCCAAAACAGGTGATCTGAAGAAGTATATCGATCCTGTACGGAACATTGAAGTTCCATACACACCGGAGGGTCGATTCATTCATGTTCCCCCCAGTGACCCTGAAGATATGATTGAAGCGGTTCCATTGCCGTGGTGGAAAGACAGTCGGTACATCGTTGGACGTGTCTCCAAGAAAACAATGAAGATCAAAGTGACCAACATGCTTACCCGCAGTGAACACATCATCAAAGTCTGCAAGGAAGAAACCTTGAATGACATCAAAGAGCGCTATTATGAATACAACTTGAATTCATCCTCATACACGTGGAAGATTCTGAACGATGGTAAATTCGTGACGTTGAAGTCGGAGTTGACCTTGGAAGAGAATGGTATCCGCGACGAATCCGAAGATTTCATTAAGTTAGGTGTTGACGAGGAAGCTTTTCTGCCCAATTTGCTGATTTACTATAACGATGATCTGCATGAAGCGTAAGCTAAATCGGTGATGGGGGGGGCTGATACGATTTGTAATTGAAGTTGGCAAAGTTGAAAATTTACAATTTAATTGTTGTTGTTATTTGTCATCAATGATATGGGGGGGGGGGAAGGGGTATGAACAGAGCGCGAAGAATAACACGTTAATCTAATTCGTTCACCAGGTCGCTACTAAATTGTAAACTGCTGATCAGACTCTTCACCGTCGCCGCGGAAGGGGTGGACGTTGTCGTAGCTGGCGCTAGTGCTGGTGCTGCGGCTGAGGGAGTAGCAACCGTTGTGGAAGTGGCGGGTGCGACGGACTTTGACGGTGATTTGACCGGAGCAGTATCTGCAGCGGTACTGGTGGCTTTCTGGGCGCTATCCAATGGAGTAGCGTCTACGACTTCAACATAAGGAAGGGTAGTGACCCACTTCTCTTGTGGGTCCGTGGATAGAGTACCAGGGGCAGCCTTGGTCAACAACAAAACCATGTTCTTCGCGGCAACATCATGGGTAATTCCCGAGAACAAAGGTGCTCCATTAGCCACCGCTGCTGCGGTGACAACACTCGAGAAATCAAACACATTGCCGAAATGCAACTTGTTTGATCCTGAGCCATCCTCGGGCGCAATGGCATCGAAGCGGATGGCAATTTGATGATGATTGCGTGAGATGTGGACACTATCCGCCACAATCTGTGCCACTTGGATCAGAAAGACCACGGTTTGACCCCTCTCACGCACTTCAAATGGAATGTCGGTCCGTTGAACTTCCGTTGCAGCGGAAGTAGTAGCCGCCGGGACTGGCGCTGGCGATGATTCTACAGGAATGGTGGCGGTGGCAACACGACCCTTGGTATCCAGATAGTATCCCAATCCACGATCACCCATGTGGAACACATACCCTGGTTTACGACCAACAAACTTGATGGCCGGGATATAGTCCTTTGATTGATCCGCCTCCTGAGCCAGCTCTCGATCCAATTGCGCCGTAGTTGAGTTCGTGTTCGCCACGACCGGTGGTTCTGCTGCTGCCGCCGCCGCCTTCTTTGGTGCCGCTACTGCAGCTTTGGGTGTTGTTCGTGCAGCTGTTTCAGCTTCCTTCTTCGCCTTTTCAGCAGCTTCCATGACTTCTTTCTTCAGTGCATCACTGCTTGATAATACTTCGGCGGGTTCGGATACCCATCGATCATGCTTCTTTTGCTTGGTGTCTTCTCCAGCAGCTCGATGGATGGCGGTGGCCTTGCTACTGCGGGTCACATTCTCCTTCTTGGGTGACTCTGCTTGTTCTTCCTCTTCGGTAGAACTTAATTCCGTAATACCTGAAGGCGGAGGAGCGGTGACCCCAGACGATCCAGTGGTCACGGTGGCAACGGTCTCAATGGGCAACGTCACGATCAAGGCCTTTTTGCCTTTGTCAAAAGCGGCTTTTCCTTTCTTGTCAACCACCTTGTAAGGAAGAGCCATGTCTAACTTGTATGTTTCTTGGTACGTCAAACACAATCGCCTAACAAAAACAACAAATGGCATCAACCGAGTGTGAGTCAATGACCGAGAAAGGAATGTCATTCTTATGCAGGGTAAACGTACTTCTCAGACACATCAAGAACGATCTTTGATGGCGCTGTGACCATCGGCAACTGAATCTCATAAATGAGCTCCTTCGGGCTGAAAGACAGAGGAACATCCCATGGGCAATCGACAATCAGTGGAAGCTCAGAAACAACCGAAGAACCTGCAGTGCATCCCTTACCGCGTTGAGGCAACAGTGGAGCCAGCAGTTCCTTCAAAATCTCCCAACGAGGCGTTGTCTCGGTGCTTGACAACGACTTTGGGGACCGCTGGAGGTAGTTTTTCATCGATGGGATTTGCAACAGGCGCAGCCGTCACGGGGGCTGTTGTCTCTTTGCCCTCTGAGCGAGTCTTGGAGCGAGCCTTCGATGAAACAGGCTTCAACATATCATCTCCACCCTTTTCTACTACACTTGATCCTAAAGACAACGCAGCGGCAGCATCTAAAGCACTACGACTTCCTTCTGTGGAGGATGACGTCTCAGTATTGAGACCATCCAACGGAAGAACAGGCGCCTTCTTTCCCTTGGAAGTATTTGATGACGCAGATTTGTCATTGACTGACAAGTCACCCAACATGCGCGACAGAGATTCTTCTTCTTGGGAAAGCGCTTTGGTTTCCCCCTCCTCGTCTACCACTGGACCGTCATGAGCACCTTGCTTCTTTGGTCGAATCGTTGGGATTTTGTCTTCGTAAATAGATTTCTTGGACGAATTTAGAAATCCTTTCTTGATGGCAGGTCCAGAAGTCTAACGTGAAATGTATAATACTGTAAGGGAATCTGAATTTTTCATCAGCAAAATAAATATCTTCTTTACCTTCTTCGCAGTGGTCTTCGCAGCCGTGCTGGGTGCAGCAGTTGGTGCTGTGCTTGGTGCATCTTGTTCTTCACCATCAGTCTTCGCTGCAACAGTAGATCTGGATCCAGTTACTTTGACGGAAGACGTTGCTTTAGGGGCTGTAGAACTGTTATTATTATTGTTGTTGTTGTTGTGGTTCCAATTTTCCAAACTGGATACTGCCACCATCATGGTAGGAACGGCACCCTCCTTGTACGAGATTCCCTTCACGACATGGAATTGACGATCCAATGTAACTTTATGACCTTGTCGCTTGTATGCTTCTTCAACTCCGTCCATAGCTGTGGTGACTAACATGTTGCGAAAGTTGGTATTCATGCTTCCCAAGCTCAAGGCCATTGGATGATAACAGCAATCAAAACAGGTGGAGTTTTCACCCTTTTTGTCTTTTTCCATGTGAGGTGGACCCAGCGAGTAAGGCAATGACCAACAATCGCCTTTTGGTGTCGTTTGCTTTGTCGGCTCAGCAATTTTGTCGCTCTGAACGATATTGATGAAGATTTTATCTTTTTCGGCCTCCTTGCCATCCATCCACTTGTATGTCTTCGCCACGAATCCTGGAGATGGCCTGTCATACACCAATTATTATTAGAAACGAAAAGATTATCAGAATGTGCGGTTCATACCTAATCAGCTGCTTTCCTTGCGGAACTTTGTCTTCGGTTTCCAATTGAGATATGTACTGCTCAGTCTCTTCTCTGTAACTAGGATCTTGAATCTCATCCATGTAATCTGCAAACATTTTACGGAATTCTGGATCTTCGAAAGCCTTCTTGAATCTATCAGCTTCTTCTGTGGAAAACTTCATATCCTCTCCACGACGCTCTTGAGCACGTTCAAACATCTCACCCATTACTTTTGCATCCATGTTCATCTTTCTCGATAATCAAAGAGAATCAACTCAGAACAAGATTGGCGATATCGATTGAGAACTTCTTTGCTCTTTCTTCAGCAAGATTTATTGTGCAGATGATCAATTCCGACTTCCAATTTCGAATGTTTTTTGTCTCAACAACCTTCGATCTTCTGGTGGCGTTTTACAAAAATCAGTAACGGTCCCAAATGAGAGAGAGGGAAATATCTAGGGTATCTGGGAGTTTGCGCAACTTGGCAGCGAGTGATGAATGAAGACTGGATAAACGAATGACGATGATTAGTTATGAAGCCTATCGCTTTGGATCAGCACTTTTCAATTGGCACAACAGTGTGGTATTTGACCCGAAAGACTCAAAATGGCTGATTTTGTTGGAAAGGACGAAGCAGTCGCCCCCGGCGAAGTGGCAGAGGCCACCGCAGCCCCCGTCGCAGTAGCGACTCCATTTGTCCGAAGCCTGCCAGAGGTGATGATCAATGCTGCCGATGCTTTGACCGTGCAGTATTGTGGTGTTTGTTCAATGCCTCCTGAGTTTTGCGAATACGGAGCATGCTATGATCGATGTCGCGAATGGATTCAATCGAACTGTCCAGACATGTTGAGCATTTCTTCTTCGTTGGCCGCAGCCTCTGTTTCATCTAGCGGTGAACCGGCTGCAGCTGCCCCTAAACCGAAGGGTGGAGGAGCAGCTGCGCCCAAGAAATTGGCAACGATGCAAACACGTATTCTGATCTCTAGAATTCAGCGACAAAGGAAGAAGTTTATCACTGCTGTTGTTGGATTGGATACTATTCCGGAGACAAAAATCAAGGATATTGCGAAGTTGTTCGGAAAGAAGTTTTCTTCTGGAGCATCTGTGGGTGAAACAGCGACCGGTGCCAAAGAGGTTACTATCCAGGGCGATGTTTCATTTGATATTCCACCGTTGTTGGTGCAAGAATACAAGGTAAGGCCCACCGTAAACATCGGAGCATGCATGTTTGTCCTCATCTAATTTAACGTTTTGTGTCTTCGTTTAGGTCGATCCTACGTGTATTTTCTACGCTGATGGAAACAATTTGACACCATATGCTTAGTTTGCCCGATTGGCGAACATGTAATCAGTAGAGTCTCACTTGATTCCAAACTCTCTTCAACCATATATCTTTTGCTTCTTTATTCAATACGAAAATAGTACTCAAATGTGCCGTAGAAAGACTGCAGAGCAAAGAAACAAGCAACTTAGCAACTTTGCCCTGTTCTCTGACAAGGTACATATTTATCTCCGAAGGGAGTTCACTTACGAAAATTGTAGAGCCGACATTGACCACCTGCTTTCGTCATCATGTCATCGTCGATCGTCGATGGATGCGATGTTGTGAGTTGTGAGCCATTACTGGTTCTTTAACCGTACACAAATAGACGTTGCGCTTTATCCTCGGGGGTATTTGTGACTCTTGACATTGCGATCATCGTAGCGTGTCGGTTGGTAAACCTTTCCGGTCATTTCAGCTGTTGAAAGCTAAAGAGAGAGCTTTTCGAAGGAAATCATGGCGCTCAACCGATCTACCAGTGGAGGAAAAATGAATGAATCTACTGACAGCTTTCGCAGTCGAAGTCCCAGTATACGGTATCAACCTCTTCAGCTCGATTTGGAGAGCGATATGGAATCTAGGCGGAAGTTGTTCCGACAGAAGCAGTTGAAGAAGCTCTGCTGGGCAGGATCTCTGGGGTTCTTCGGTTTCTTGATGCTGATGGTAGGCTTGAATTGGTATACGATTAATCGAAAAGGATTTTCGGCGTTTTTGATGGTCGGTTTCTTGATGTTTGTCCCGGGCGCATATGGAGTATACGAGGTATGCACGTCTATTCAACTGAAAAACTGTTGCCTGGTTTATGAAAGACAATTTTACCGGTTCTCTCTACAGGTTGTCGGGACGTTGAATGGATGGAGTGGATTCGAGCAGCTTAATGATGGCAATGATGGCGACGAAGATAGTTGGACGTTTACTCTTTGATGTGTTTTATGGTTTATTGGACGGGATCTGACGATTCCGGTCGTTGAATCTGGCGAATATTCTGAAAACTGTTGTCTGTTCAGTTAATTTCTGGACAGTGTCTTGTATATAACCCCTACCCCCACTCGGCTTACGCCGAATCCAGTAGCGAACAAATCGAGCAAGTAGTCTTGAGCATTGAAAAGAGATCGTAATGTGGCCTTCTCGAAATTTTCATTAGTTTTTGGCCAATAAATATGCCTCGGCTGTGCATTCCTGTTTGCTTCTTTCTTGCATTGCGTTCTTTAACGTTGCTGAAGCTGCCGGTTATTCGAAGCTGGTGTGCTGTCAGTCATACTTAACAAGCCGTTGAACGCTAGTTCCAATGTCAAACTGCCCATCATCTCAAAATATTCGCGGATTCTTGATGAAGAGCACCTTTGTCTCACTGTCAATAAAGATCATAACACAGCGCACCGATAAGTGCCCATACAGCAGGCAACAGCAGCAGCAGCAGCAGCCGGTGCCGTCGTCGTCGTCGTCATCATCATCGTCGTCATGTCTTGGCCGATGTTGTTGGTGCGGAAGACATGGACTTGCCTTTTTCTCTTCTTCTTCTTGTTGTTGGTTTCAACTCGTCGGACATCTCAGCACTTCATCACTTGTCCAACGCAGCAACAGGTGTTCTGAAATCGATCATGAGCTTTCTCAGGAAGTTGTCGCCGTTTCGACGAGCTCCCAAGGTCCTGATCAATCCCAACGATGACTTTCGTCAGCTGACCTTCATCATGCACGATGCCAAGGCGTTGCAGAGCATATCAGATCGACAGCGTCGTCAATTATCCGAGATCAGAAACGTTCTCGTCGACAGTTCCTCCAATGTCACGTCAACATTGGCCAAGCTCAAAGCTATCGAAGACTCGGCCGCAAACAGCGTAGAGCAATTCATTTCGAAGGCATCTAAGATGAAGATGGAGGAGCTATCACTCGATAGTACAGCAGTGACCACGCAGACGAGCACCCGTAGCAGCGGCATGCTTTCCATCTTTCAGACATCCAAGGAGTTGAAGCCATCCACCAACAGTTTGCAGCTAATATCAACCAACACACCGAAGGGCTATCCCCTTCTTCCATACGACAATATGCAACTCGTATTGAGATTACAACTGGTCAAAGAGTACTTCTCAGCTCTTCAAGGTTTGTTGGAGAGATCAGAAATCTCCGTCAAATCGCTGGAGAGCTCGTCGAAGTTGATCCGCTTGCTCGACGCAGTCTTGCTGGGAACCTCGTCGGAGCGGATTCATGAGCACATGACTCTGTTTGGGCCAGAGTTTTTTCAGTACACCATGCAAACGTGCTTTTATTCTCTGTATGAGGCGGAAATCCAAGCACTCTGTCGGCACTTAGACAAGTATCCGCTTCAGGTCAAGGCCCACCAGAAGCTGTTGCAAAAGAACTCGGGCAGCACGTATCTCTTGGATTCACTGGAGTTGAACACGAAGCTGCGGTGTATTCTTGCATGGATGGGTAAGGATGCTGCTCTATCACCGTCGATATCCTCCGCGATTGCTGATCGAATCATGATGTCGCATATTGTTTTGTTCATGTAGATCCTAACTTCTTCGGTGGCTACCGGCCTCTGGACGACAACTTCAGTCTACCCTTCTCAGAAGTGCTAAAAGGACGCAAGCGCTTCTTTGCAGACGGGGAGAAGATATCTGTGCTGTATGTCGAGCATTTGCAAGGCAAAATTCGAGAGTACCAGAACACCAAGGAAGAGGACCGAAGCACCCTGCGGCAAGGCACGTACTTTATCTTAATCACCATTCTATTAGATTGGTTAGTTTGCACCATCTAAATGTAATATGTTGCACTTCAACTATTTCGCTCGCTTGATTTCAATTATGAGAAATGCGATGTACAGTATTGTTCACTCCCTTCGTTGCGGCTTTAGCTCGCGGCAGCTTCTTCATCGAATAGGAAACATAAGTTGGGTTAGCCCCTGGGTCTGAAAGATGGGGAGGGGAATGTTGAATGAAGAAGCAATAAGTTGAACGTACCAAGGGCGCATTGCAGAAGCGAGCAACAACATAGTTCAGCAGCATTTTTACAGTTAAATTGTACAAACTAACCAATCTAATAGAATGGTGATTAAGATAAAGTACGTGCCTTGCCGCAGGGTGCTTCGGTCCTCTTCCTTGGTGTTCTGGTACTCTCGAATTTTGCCTTGCAAATGCTCGACATACAGCACAGATATCTTCTCCCCGTCTGCAAAGAAGCGCTTGCGTCCTTTTAGCACTTCTGAGAAGGGTAGACTGAAGTTGTCGTCCAGAGGCCGGTAGCCACCGAAGAAGTTAGGATCTACATGAACAAAACAATATGCGACATCATGATTCGATCAGCAATCGCGGAGGATATCGACGGTGATAGAGCAGCATCCTTACCCATCCATGCAAGAATACACCGCAGCTTCGTGTTCAACTCCAGTGAATCCAAGAGATACGTGCTGCCCGAGTTCTTTTGCAACAGCTTCTGGTGGGCCTTGACCTGAAGCGGATACTTGTCTAAGTGCCGACAGAGTGCTTGGATTTCCGCCTCATACAGAGAATAAAAGCACGTTTGCATGGTGTACTGAAAAAACTCTGGCCCAAACAGAGTCATGTGCTCATGAATCCGCTCCGACGAGGTTCCCAGCAAGACTGCGTCGAGCAAGCGGATCAACTTCGACGAGCTCTCCAGCGATTTGACGGAGATTTCTGATCTCTCCAACAAACCTTGAAGAGCTGAGAAGTACTCTTTGACCAGTTGTAATCTCAATACGAGTTGCATATTGTCGTATGGAAGAAGGGGATAGCCCTTCGGTGTGTTGGTTGATATTAGCTGCAAACTGTTGGTGGATGGCTTCAACTCCTTGGATGTCTGAAAGATGGAAAGCATGCCGCTGCTACGGGTGCTCGTCTGCGTGGTCACTGCTGTACTATCGAGTGATAGCTCCTCCATCTTCATCTTAGATGCCTTCGAAATGAATTGCTCTACGCTGTTTGCGGCCGAGTCTTCGATAGCTTTGAGCTTGGCCAATGTTGACGTGACATTGGAGGAACTGTCGACGAGAACGTTTCTGATCTCGGATAATTGACGACGCTGTCGATCTGATATGCTCTGCAACGCCTTGGCATCGTGCATGATGAAGGTCAGCTGACGAAAGTCATCGTTGGGATTGATCAGGACCTTGGGAGCTCGTCGAAACGGCGACAACTTCCTGAGAAAGCTCATGATCGATTTCAGAACACCAACAGAAGGTAGCAGTCACTGTTGCTGCGTTGGACAAGTGATGAAGTGCTGAGATGTCCGACGAGTTGATCGACGCAAGAACCAACATATGGAACAACAAGAAGGCATGCCCATGTCTTCCGCACCAACGACATCGGCCAAGACATGACGACGACGGCGACGACGACGACGAGACGACGACGATGACGACGATGACGACGACGACGACGACGACGACGACGACGACGACGACGACGACGACGATTGACGAATTGCGAAGACAATTTGAGCTATGCCTTGAGGTCGTGATGCCGCATTGCCAATAGCATCTGCAGTTGCACTAATAAATACAGAATTGAAGCACAACAACAAAATGGGTATGAGTGTGCAATGAAAAAGGGGGGGGGCAAATTTAGGAGACTGTTTACACAATTCTTGGCGAGTTATGTCTACTCGTAAAACCGATTGAGAAGCTTGTCTCCGCTCAAAACAAGGAGATTAACTAGAAACATTCAGAATATTCTTTCCAGTAGATTTACCCGATACGACCTTGTCGTACATGGCCACGATGCCCTCCTGGGTGAAAGGAAATCTTTCATCAATGGTAACACGGACATCACCATCAGCGATCCACTTGGCAATTTGATCTTGAACGGCGGTGTCCTGGCTCAAACACATCGCAGAAGCCCAAGAAAAGGGTGGGTACGCAGTAGAATCGAAGCCGACAGAAAAGTCAGCAATGGTGACAAACTTTCCACCAGCCTTAGCAACAGAGTGAGCAAGCGCGCGCTTCAGGCCATCCTTCTCGCCAACGCAGTCAAAGATGACATCAACATCACGGACAACTTCCTCCCACTTCGATGAAGTGTAGTTAATGACAACGTCGGCACCAAGAGACTTGACGAACGACTCTGTGCGATCGCTGCACGTTGTGAAGACCTTAACTCCTCGAATCTTGGCGAACTGAATAGCGAAAATGCCCACAGCCGAAGATCCTCCAAGAATCAAAACTTCCTGCCCTTCTGAGAGCTGGCCAATCTTGAACAAAGCTTCGTATGCAGTGATGCCGGGGATACCGATGGCGGCGGCCTCTTCGAAGCTCACTCCCTGTGGCTTCTTACTGACCTTGCTGGCTCTAATGAGAGCATACTCAGCAAAGGCACCACCCACAACGGGATTTTCGACAACCTCATCGTGGCGGCCTGCACCCCAGTTGCATGCGAACACTTCGTCGCCAACTTGAATGTTGTCGACACCTTCACCAACAGAGTGGACAACGCCAGAGAAGTCCTCACCAGGAATATACGGAAGAGGAACCACCCATCCATTGGCGGTGACATAACCAGCTGCAATCAACTTCTCAACAGGGTTGATGCCTGCAGCGACCACGCGGACAACGGCAAATCCTGCGGGAGGGGATGGAATATCCAAAGTCCGAATAGAAATCTCATCATGAGAGGTGATGAACTTGTCAATAACAGCAGCTTGCATCGTGTTATGGAGGTTGTTTAACGGTCTATTACTTTGCAGATTGCAGTAATCAATTGTGATTTTGTGTCAAGTTGATCGCCTGGATTCTCTGTTCTCTTGGATCTTTCCCTTTTTTAGATTTTTCTAGACGACGACACTTTCGGTCGTTGGTCGTTGGTCCCAGCAGGCCACTCACCATCTTCGGATCTTCTCCTTGACGACAACATGACGAGAGCAACAGAGGGTTGATCTCCAGAAATATCGATTTTTGAGAACTCCCACTTATGCGCTCTTTATGGAAAGCCAAACTCGTGATTTCCATTCGGCAGCGTCATTTTCTTCTCTGTGCCTTGCCTTCCCTTGTGTTTTTTATGCAGTTTTGTTGACATGGCCTTTCTTTCACCTTTTGGCGGTAAACTTCAGTTCTAATCTGGAAATCACATAGCTACGAAGGGTTGGATCTGTTTTGTTGGTCAAAATGAACGTTTTTGGTAGACAGTTGGTGAAGTCAGTTAGACTGACAGCAACGAAAACCACGGTCGTTGCACGACCAAACATCAGAGCCTTTCACAGTTCTCTCTTTATCCACAATGAATCATCAGCAGCTGCTGCAACTGTCTCGACAGAAGCTCCTGTGCCATCTTCAGAGCCATCCGCACCCAAGAAGTCTATTGATGACGCCACTGTGCGGCGGATAGTCGATGACATTCTCAACCTCGATTTTGTTGAGATGAACCAACTTCTGAAGATCTGTCAGGTATTGTGATAAATGATTTTGGTGAAGTACTTTGCGCTAATATTGGTTTTGTTGTGCAGACGAAACGCAATATCCCTGATGAGGCATACAATATCGTTAACGGAGCGGCACTTGCTGCTGGTTCGGGCAAATCTGCTGGAGGCGCTGGAGAGGCAGCTGCTGAAGAAGCACCAAAAGAAAAAGATTCTTTTTCGATCAAGATGGCTGCAGTTGATGCGAAGGCTAAAATCAAGGTTATTAAAGAAGTTAGAACTATCACTGGTCTGGGACTCAAAGAGGCTAAGGAGCTTGTTGAGAAAGCGCCTGTTGTGCTCAAGGAAGGCTTGAAGAAAGATGAGGCAGAGGCATTCAAGAAGCTTCTTATGGATGCTGGTGCTGCTGTAGAGCTTGTGTAAACGTAACTTGAGATTGTTTGTATATTTTTCGCGAACACAAATCAAGGAAGCAGTTGAGAGTTCTAAAATGATTCAAAGACGTGAATTACAGTTCCATATTGTCGGTTTCTTCGCACTTCTTGACGAAGTCAGCCTTTTCCGAGCATCCAACACACTTAACTCCACGCTCATCTACAGGCAGCCAGTAAAAAGTGAGATGCGCAAAGAAATGGTCTGTCTTGTCCCTCACTTACCCAAAATTGCCTTCAGCTGCTTCACTTTCATTTTACTGTAATCAACCTTTTCGCCGGCTTTCTTTTCGACCTTCAAAGCTATAAATGGTTGATAGTTCATATGTAACATCAAAGTCCTTGAATTTCTTCAAATTGGCGATCACTTACGATACTTGACTTCGCAAACTTCCGGATTCTCCTTCTTCAAGCGCTCGCAAACCTTCTTCTTCGGCATGCCGGTAGCAAAAGGCTGAGAAACAGACTTCTTGATAGGTTCAAAAATATAGCACATCTTCACGTCTTTTTGGCTGGTCAGTGCAGGATTGGGCTTCCATTCGCTTCCGAATCCGGACAAGGTACAATGAGTGCCGATGGCCTTCTCAATTGTTTGTTTGTCGCTCTTCTTATCGGAAGGGATAAGCTTATCAATAGCCTCAAGGTTGCTCACACAAACTTCGCAATCTCGAGGATCTGCTTCCTTCTGCTTTTTAGCCGCCTCAACCGAGTAGAAACAAGCCAGGAAAGCAAACAACACAAGTAAACAGATCTTCTTGGTTGAATTCATGATGCCAATATCCGCTGAGCTTCGCTCCTTGAAGAAAGGAATCAGAGTGGTAAATGACTTATATGCAACTTGATTGCCTTGGCTTATCTTTGCTGCAGCGATATTCTATCTTGATGAGGTTGTTTTGGACGCGTGTCTATTTTTCCAGAACCAGGCCCAAGCTGAAACAGCACAGACTGTGATATCTGGGATTATTTAGGACTGTTTCCCTCTAGATCCCCACAAGGACCAAGCTGCCTGCCGTTCCCGCGAATGGACATCAAGAAACTGGATAAGCAGAGAAGAGTGCGCAAAAAACTGCTAACAATATCCCAATCTACGAGGATTTCTATAGGGTTTCCGTGCTGAATAATGACAGGCTGAGAGGATCCATTGCAACCCCCAAGTACCACGTCCTTGCTGTTGCGTCTAACTTATCGACACTAGCTAGTTACAAATACCTTTTCCAAGACTTTTCGAGGATACTCCAAGAAGAAGAAAATATAGGGAAAGATTGCAACCACCAGGACGGCCACAAGATTCTCTTTGGGTGTGTGAAAAAAGAGCATTGTGAACATCATGCATCTTAAGCAAACTAGGACCAACCCCAGTGCCACTATAAAAGGGATCCAATAGAGCTTTCTCGCAATCCCGTACGAACTCTTTGTAGAAATCTCAGATGTGTCCGATAAAAATCCATGGGCAGAGGAAATATGTACCATCTCCAAGAAAGAAGGAAAAATGTACTGAACTGCGAAGAGGACAATATGATCCGAAAAATCAAAGGTCAATTGACATCTATACCGAGTAAAAAATCAGCATACGACCTTCGAAACATGATACAGAAGACATACTTTGTTTTCGAGACGAATCCTTGCGCCCAGCACTTTTCAGTTGAATCACCGGTCATGAACTCACCCAATTTGTAAGGCAGCAAATAAAGGATAAACTGGAAAAAGATGCACAGATTAAATATACAGGAAGATTCGTGACAGAACTTCGGATCTGATGGCTTACCGAGCGCACGAGGACGAAAAACAAACACACTTGCATTCGATGACCCCAACCGTTTTGCTGTCGCACAGGATGAAAGCTACCAACAATTGCGTCAATCGCGGCGGTCAAAGCCGTTGGAATAAAAGGGATAACCCAAGCCCAAGAACTTGATAAAAACCGGGTTATTCCATCATTGGCAGCAGTACAAATCCATAACACGTTCTGGCTGCCCTCGTCACAGCAAAGCCAAGAATCTGTATGGGTGAGATCGACCAGCAGTTTCGAACACTGCTGAAAAGGTGCAGGTGGAAGAGCACTTGATGACAATCGCGAATACTTCAAGCCCTCATAGTTCAGTCCAGATATCCACAGGCAGAATATCGCAATGAACCAGAACCATGCGTGGAAGAAGTTCCAAAATGTTGCTTTGCTCACCATGGATGTGCACCAGATTAAGAAAAGGCAATTTTCACTTTGTTGATCCTCTGGTTCATTCCAGCAAAATCATTTAACTTGTAGAACTATCCGCAATCATTGATACGGAAAAGACATCTATCGACTGCTTGTCATTCCTATCGACTTCCCGGATCACGATGACGACGACGATGACGACGATGATGATGACGATGATGACCATGATGACGACGATGGCAACGTGTAAGAGGAACATAATGCTATCGTTTAAGTGTTGCTGTTGGTTTCTCCTTCATAAGCAAGCAATTATTCAGGGAGATTGACATGGCGTAATTATAAATATATACAACAACTACAGCGTTGGCTTGCGAATGGCAATTTTACAAACTAGCAATATACTACTTCCGTTGAGTTCTAGAGTCCAATTCTCTCAAGCGCTGCTGCTTCTCCGCTAGCTTCGCCTTCAAATATTCCAATTCACCACCTAAATTGTCTTGCATGTTTTGCAATGAGGATATTCGCTCAGCTTTTTCGTCTGTCCTCCTCAATGGATTGCCGTCCGGTTGCGAATCCACGTCAAAGTTTATAGATCGCGATGTTCGGCTATTATATCTGCTGGAGCCAGTGGTTGTTGGTCGCGATGATAGTGGACTAATTGATTCAGGAACTTCCCTGTTTCTTGGGGGAAAGAGAAGTTCTCCTGTCCTCTCAAGAACTTCCCCTTTGGCATCGACCTTGGCTCGAGGAGTTGGCTCTCCAACAATGGGATTCCGTGGTCGCATAAACGTTCCTTTATTTATCTCAAATGTTTCCAATGTTCGTCTTTCTCTCAACTGAGTTTCGGTGAGAACACGGGCAGCGAATGAATCGAAAGTTTTGTGGCCATTTGTAAAGACCTTTCGCTCACCATTGCCGCCATCACCGGCAACAACTTTTTCACCAATTTTGACCTTGGGCATTGTCCTTAGATACCACGGTTTCCAATGTGCTGCACAGTACAACCATGTTTGTCACCCCCACGACGAGCGACGTGTTCGATGATGTCAACTCTGCTCTGCTGAGAAGAAAGAAACGGTTACAAAAAATGAGTCAGACAGTGTACACGATGATGATGATTGCTGCACTGCTGCGCAGCTGTGTTCTGCCGAGCAGCCAACGTCAGCATATCACCTGTTCTATATGCATGAAAAACACATTCATCACTATCATTCGCAGTATTCGCCGAGCATTAGAACCATCCACCGCCGAATCGAAGAACCATATTACTTGAGAAACAATGCTGCGTCGACTTCTTTCGGTATTTATTGCATTGATGCTCGCTTGCCATTTCGTGCAAGGTCAAAAATGCTGCGAGATATGCAGTGTCGCAGGTCAGGAAAAGTACTACAGCATCGACACACGCTTCAACCAGTGTGGAGAATGCTGCATGGATCCAAGCGACTACGATTTATACAAGAAGTTTGAGAAAGGCTTGGAAAAGGCAAATTCGTCCACTCCCTGCCTGGACTTGGGGTACCCGAAATACGTCACAACGGAAACTCATGGATCGTTAAACGTCAAAATGACTTTGGATATGTATGCACCAGAGAATCGCCCGTAATCCAGCGAAATAAGTGAAAGCTATTCTGCCACGCCTATATCGGAGGACTTGCGAGCTCGGGCAGACGACTTATTGTGGAGTCGACAGGGGCTTTTTTCAAGTTTCAATTTGAACAACGTTCCAAGTTTGGAATATGACTATTGATTTACGCTGCATTCAGCGGAGTTTAATATGTGGATACGAATCGCCCAAGTGAAAACAATTTATGCTCTAGAAATCAATTTCTTTCTTGTGGCATCAATATTTCCATGGGGATCTTATCTTGTTTGATGTGCTTTGGAATCAAGTGTAAAATCCAGAGCATCTAAGTATATGTACCTGTTGTTTCTTACGATTACGGACAGCTGTTGATAGTTGTTGTGACGATGATGACTCCCAAAAGTAGCAGTCGCTTGTCTGGGTTTCAAGGTAATAGGATTGGACGGCAATATGGCGACGCGAGAGAACAGAGCCAAGAGCAACAAGGTGCTTCCAATCATCAAGTGTAGTGATAGAGCTTCCAATACCTCACAAGAGAATAGAGTATTCGTGGAACTTTCCTTATTTGGTTGTTGGAAATCTGTATTTGAGTTTCTTCCTTGTTGGGATTGTTGATCAACGATGAGTGACCCAAGAAGTGCATTCGATTTAATCTACAGTGCTTTGGATGCTGGTGAGTGGACGCCTTTTATTGACATCTCTTTGGACTGGTTTCATGAAAAATGCGAATATAGGTCGCTTCAGTGCTGCCCAAGCTATTTGCGAGCGCCCTGAGCTGTCGAAGTTCGCGTTAGCGAAAGCACTTCTCGCTTATTGTTACGCAAGCCAGCGTAAGAACGAGAAGGCATTGGAAGTTGCACGAGCAGTCGCAGCAACGAATCCAGTGGACGAAGGAGCTATCAATGCTCTCGGTTGCACATTCAAAATCTGCAAAGTGGACAGCGATTTCGCGAGCCTTTATGAGAACGTTCTCTCGTCACCTGGAGGATCCTTCCCTGAACACTTCCACGTCGAGTTGTTTGCTGCCTATTGCCGATTGCGCGATTTTAAGAAGATGCAACAGCAAGCCCAGCGCATGCATAGACTCTTTCAATCTTCATCGAACTCCAAGTACTTGTTTTGGGCCGTCACCAGTATGCTATTGCAACCTGATTTACCTCCCACCATGCTCTCTGTTGCGGAAAAGATGCTGTCGAAAGTATACCATGATATCGATACGAAGCGCAATCCTGGAGCGGAAGAAATGGAACTGTATCTTTCTACCTTGGTGCTGCAACAGAAATTCGATTTGGCAGTGACGGAGTTCCAAACGATCACGTCACGTCCGGCGTCTTTGATCGCGTTGCAAGACGAAGATCACTTCAAGGAGAATACGAACAAAGTGGCGAAACAACCCGAAGAACTCACGAATATCCTGCTTGATTTGAATTTACATACGGGCAATGCGCATATGCTGGTGGAGAATGCGCGCAGTATCTTGGCGAAGTATCCTGATCAATGGAACGTGTGGGAGCTTCTCATCGACAAAGTTGTTTTCCATCGTCACGATACATCGCGCAAAGGTAGCTATTCTGGTTTGCAAGCCTTTGAAAAAATGGCTTCCTCGTTGAAAGCGAAGGCGTCCGACCCATCAGCTGATTCCGCGACCGACGAAGCCGCGGATTTTGCGCAGTTGATTTCGTTTTTTCAATTGATTCAAGCGAGTCAACAGAGTCATCCCAAGCTTCGAGGCCCAGCCCTTGCTGAAGTACGAGCGATTTCGTCGTTGCTCTTGCTGGTCTATCGAAACAAGGACAAGGCGCGCCTGTTGCAACGTATCTTCGCCGATGTGATCGGTGGAGAACGTTTACACGACGCAGCGTCGTCCGTCACATCCACCGCAGCATGGCAAACTGCGGTATCGTCGTTGAAATCTCCCTTATCGGAGGAGGATGTCCAAGTGGCTACTTGGTTGATTCATTTACTGAAAGCTTACTTGGTGCATTTCCAAACCAAATATGTGTGCTTCGTGGACCTCAAACCGACCTTGTACCATATTCAGCAAATGAAAAATGGCAGTGGCATTGCACAAGTCATCTTCGACGTCTTGTTCCATGTCACCGGTGAAGAAATCAACACCAAGCTATCAGCCGTACGAGCAGAAGTACGTCAAGGACGTGGTGTTCCGGAAACGCCCACCGCGTCCGCTGCCACGGAAACTGCCTCGGCCGCCGCAGCACCGACGACGACCCCTGAAGCCGCCGTCGTCGCGGGTGGTGCGACCGGTGACGACGAAGAAGGGGACGAGGATGGAGACGATGGAGACGACGAGGAAGCAACCGGCGCCGCGAAAGATGATGCGGCGGGTAAGAAGAAGAAGAATCGCAAGAAGAAGAACAAAAACAAGAAGAAAGCGGCGAAGAAAGCAGCGGGGGCCACGGCGGCGGACGCAGAGAAACCCGACGATGAACCCAAATTGAAAAAAGTCGATGCCGCGGCATTGAGTGCAGTGGTGGCGAAGGATGAAGCGATTCTGGGTCGTTTGTGCGTGGTGGGCAATTACTTGGAATGCCACGTGTATCTGTTCTACCAGTTGTCCACGTTGGGTACGACCGTGGGCACGAAGACGTACGCCTTGGCCATTCACCCGCATGAAGTCTTGACCTTCTTTGACGAAGTGTCGTTGTTGTTTGCCGATGGTATCGGTGGTGAATTGCGTACGGTACGCCCGGGGGATACCGCCTTGATGACGGTGGTATCCCAATGTCGTCGTCAAGTCTTGTTGGAGACCCCACCACCACAGCTCACCGATGGCGACAAATACGTGCAACTCTTGCAAGTCTCGGGTTTGTTACAACACACCTTGCAACGTTCTCCGTATGCCTATGCCTTCAAAGTCGATTTGTTGGAAACGTATCGAGCGATTGGTAACGGTGCCGATGCCTTGAACCTGTTCAGCGACAGTTTGGGTGTAAAGTACATCCAAAACGACTCGTTGTCGTATTTGTTGATTCCAACGTTGCTGGAAACCGGTTTGTTCAAAGAAGCCGCCGCGAAATTCCGTGCCATTGTCGCTTTCCATCGTTCGTGTCGACGAGATACCTTGGAAATGATGGGAAAGGCCTTCGAACATGGCAATTATTGCAAAGCCTTGGAAATGAATCAATTCGTGGAAGAATCACGTCGTTCGTTGGCCCTGTCGGTCTCTCATGTCGAAGGGCGGGTCATGGACATGATCACCAACATCATGTCGGTGATGGATTTGGAGCAATTCTATGACATGATCGCCGAAGAGAACCACGACGATACGTACCGGGCGTTTGAAGACATCGATGTCAGTCGCTTGCACAACCATCAAGATTTCCATTTGGCCTTGGACCGGTTGGAAAATTGCCCGGTCGCGTCGTTGCCGTATCAATTGGATTGTCATCGTAAGGAAGAAGCCTTGAAAGCACGGGTCTATGTACCGACCGTGTTGATGCAATTTACGTATCATTTGTTGGCCGATGAAACCGAGAAATTGTTGCCGTTGCGGAACGAAGACGTGACGTTGTCGACGACTGCCTCCCCCGTGACGACGCCGGCGATGTATCCCTTTGCGACCGAACGATGGGCCCAAGAAATTGGTTCGCCCGTTTCCTCGTCGATTCAAACGTCGTTGTTGACCACTTTCGCGAATTTGGCGTTGTTTGTGTTGCAAGAGGTGAAGCCGAAGGCGGCGTATACGACGGCCGCCGCGGAAGCTTCCAAGGCATCTTCCACCACCACCGACGGTGTTGCGACGGCGGCCACGACCAACTCGTTGACGTTATCCGCCGACCAACGTACCTCCTTCGTCACGAAGGTCACCGAGATGCAAGCATCCATGCGTGCTTTCTTCCGCTTGTTGTTGGGCGATCGTTATACGGACAAAGAAGCCGCTCGACAGGGTACAACGGATGCCTTGGATGTAGGAGCCGTCTGGCAATGGGGGGATGCAACCACCACCATTGTCGCGGTGTCTCCGGAGTATTTACGTACCGTCTGGTCGTCCATCCGTCATGCGTGCACCTGGACCAGCTTTCTCTGGCAGATCTTGTTCTTCAAGGGTTATTATACGGCGGCCTCGGAGAAAAGTCCTATGAAACGTACCGTCGCGGCCGATGTACAGCTGCAATTCCAATCGATGCAACGTGACTTGGATTCCATCATGTCGGCGCCAGATACCCTCGCGGTGGTCGAAGTATTCCAAAACGTGGCCGCGGAACAAGCGCGCTTGTTGCAGACGCTATCGGAGGCACAACATGCCGAGAACCAAGATGATCAAAGTCATGTCTTGCGGGTGTTGTTGTCGTTGTTGAAAGAATGGGTGGCCTTTGTCGGTACGTTGAGTTTGTTTGTTTGTTTGTTTCTCTTTGTGCGCGCGTGTGCGTGTGCGTGTGACGTATTTAACACTCATTGTTCGTGTTCTCTATTACAGTGGCGTTGACCCGGAAGTTGCAACGTATCCAACGTACCGCCTTGTCGACAGAAGCGATTGATGGATTCGTTCAGCATGTGGCACAGACGAGTGACTTTTTGTCGGTACCCGTGACCACGAATGCGACCGGTGAGGCGGTGGCCGCGTCGTCGTCCACTGCGGCGGCCGAAGCCGCATCGGCGCATATGCGATCACTCTGCCGACCGTACATCGAGAAGACCGTGCGTTCCACCTTGTCCTTCCATCGGGAAGGATTAGAACGCGCCGCGACCATTGTGCAGCAACGTTTGGGAGGATTGCGGTCGGTGTTGTCCTTGTAAGTACTGACTGTTGTGTAACAGAGAAGAGAAGCCAAAAGCCCCGTCGTGTCGTCGACGATAAGTACCACTACTACTCCACCTAACAAACCACCTCTCCTCACCCCTCACCGTCGTCGTAGCTGCCCACCTGTCTGTTCTCTCATACGTCCACACCTTGCCTCAGGCTGCTTGTCGTATGTACTGTGTCGACACTATTGTGGGTGCGTGTGTGTGCGAATGTGGCGTTGACGTAGATGCTTTTGGGGTGTTACAAAAATATAGCACAATGAAAGGCATTCTAAAACAGACAAGACAAGAACAACGAATGTGCGACTTTCCTCTCTACCACTGCTGCTTCTTCTTCCTCTTCTATCGCATGCACATAAACCTTCTTTTTTCGTTTTTCATTTACAGGAACTGGGCAATCCATTTGAATCCATCGCCATAACCCATCTTTCTCACAACGGAGCACATATACAATTCAATAGGACGAATCGAAGGATTCTGAGGACCGGCCTTGGGTTCCTTGCCATAGGTTTCATGCAAACCCAAGTTATAACGAAGATCATCTTCGGAGGCAGCATTCGCCATGTCAATCTTGTTACCCAAGACCAAGAAAGGAACGCCTTGCAATTCCTCACAGCATAACAATGCATCCAATTCCTTCTTTGCTTCCGGGAAACGAGCACGATCCACTGCATCCACTAAGAAAACGACACCGTCGACACCGGAAGCGAAATATTCCTTCCACAAACGACGGGCAGGTTCGTGTCCACCCAAGTCGAATGTCTTGAAGCGAATCTTGCCAATGATCAATTCATCCTGGTTAGGGTGAATCGTAGGAGCATGTGCTGCCACGCGTCCTTCCTTCAACATGTGCAACAAGGTGGTTTTACCCGCATTGTCCAAACCCAAAAACAAAATCTTGGCGCTCTTGTGGTACAAACCTGACAAATTCAATCACACACCATTAGAAGCAGTTCAGAAATAATCTAACCGGCAATATTTTTTGACGTACCCAGTGCTGCAAGCACGTTATAGAACCAATCGAACAAGAACATGATTAACTAACGGTACTAGTGAAAGCTGCTAAAGACTATACAATTGATGCGATATGTGACCTACAAAAAATTATTCGCGACATAGATAGAGCGTTAGATCGACACTGCAGAACCCACAGCGAAAGAAGCTGTTTCAACGGAGAAAATTTAGCAATTTTTCCCGCCAAAAAAATCTGAGCTTCTCCGCACACAACAGACACAATCACTAACCTCGACACGTACTCAATGATCCATACAGAAACCAATTGAGAGGATAACTCAGCGTCTTGGGATTACGATATAAACAATGTCAAACCGCAAGCCGTCGAAAAAAGTTTTGTTCTTTTTTTCTTTCACCGACAGCGATCGCATCGCTGCTGTGAGTGAATCCGGGCTGCGGCGAACCGACAGATATATCAGTCGCAGCTGAGAGGGTCACTCACAAAAACCGGCACCATCCCCAGGCCCCAGGCTGTGACTCACAGATGTGACAGGACGACAAGTCATCATGTCGTCAGTCGCGTTGTTGTGTGTGTGTTTGTCGTTTGTCGGCAGACACTATTTGGGTTTATTGGGATAGTCTGTGTTTCATTGGGTATCGGCAGCGATTCTCACCAATCACACCATCGTCATCGTGATGGATGGGGCATGTCCAGCTTTATTTATCTCTTTACACCTCGAGAACGCGAACACCACAGTCACCATCGTCACTTTTCAGGACATTTTCCAACGGATTACGCAAGGAAAACGATGGAAGGTACTCTGGAGTACAAGAATTTGCTCATCGCCGGAGGAGCATCCACAGTGTCCCATTCTGTGGTGTGGTTGCCTGGTGCGGTGGATAAAGAGGAAATCGTTGCTTTCTTGTGCAACAATCACATTCAAGTGTATGAGCGTCATTCAAAGAGAGTTGGGTTGTCGCTGAGATCTCAAGAAGAACGCTTGGATTGCATTTCGGGCATTTACCTTCGCGATCGCAATGTTTATGTTCTCCTCTCTGGCAGTGCCAAAGGTGTTATCAATATGTGGGTGTCTCAATCACGGCATTCGCAAGGCTACCTTCAGTGGAAACTTCATCAATCCTTCACATTCCCCTCGAATGCTGCCGTTTCGAGTCTTGCTGTATCATACGTGTCCAGCATTGACACCGTCTTGATCGCTGCGTCTGATGCCAAAGGACAAGTCCAAATATATCGCTCGTCTCGCGCAGATCCTCATGACCGTGGTCTTGATATGGAGTTTTCCTTGTATCAGAAACTTGCATTTCCCACGAGTCAACTGCCAAAGTCGTTGAAGTTCGCACCGCTGGTTCACGATACGCTGGCCCTCGTCGTTGGTGGCGTTGACTCGAAAGTACATCTCTTTGTGCATAACATCAGCACGTTATCAACGTCTACGCTGCCAGGATTTCGTGGTGTGGGTAACCTTTGGGGACACGAAGAATGGGTGACATGTCTCGATGCGATCAATGTGCTGCTGCCTGCTGCTGCCCATGATGGTTCAGAGCAGGAACGACAAGAGGCTACCTTCATTGCTTCTGGTTCACAAGATAACAAAATTCGTATCTGGAAAGTGGTCGGGAAAGCGATTACACCGGTTATGGCTGCCGCTCTGGGTTTTGGTTCGGATGACGCCAACGATGCTGCCACTCGTTCCACGGACAACAACGCCGCTGCTGCAGCTGCTGCTGCTGCTGCTGCTGCTACTACTACTACAACTGCCGTTGTCTACGAGGACGATGAGGACGACGACGATGAGGACGACGACATGGGTGGTGGTGACGGTGACGGTAGCTCTGGCAATAAGAATGCCTCGTCGTCGTCGGCCAAAGCGGTGATCGATACGGAAGACATTCAAGACGCGGAAGCACGTTTGACGTTTACGAATCAAGATCGAACCATCTTGTACCAAGTGTTTTTGGAATCCTTGTTACTGGGTCATGAAGATTGGGTCACCTCGGTCGCTTGGATGCCTATTCGTCCGACTGCAGCCGCTGCTGTGGATGCACCGTCTACCCTGGATTTGGATAACTTGGCGTTGTTTTCCACCTCGATGGATCGTAACATGGTGGTTTGGTGTCCCAATGCGAGTAATGGGGGTGTCTGGACACCATTGGTTCGTGTCGGTGATGTGGGTGGTGCCTTGGGAGGTTCCATCGGTGGCAATTTACTGGGCTTTGTCTCTGGTTGTGCTGCACCCGATGGACAATGTGTGATAGGGATTGGGTATGGTGGATCGTTTCATTGTTGGGCCCGCACGGTGGATCCGCATCAATCTACGACCACCACCAGCACAGCGGCCATGTCGGGTTATCAGACGTTGGCTGAGAGTCGATGGATTCCGAAACCGTTTGTGTCGGGTCACTTTGATCATGTCACGTCGTTGAGTTGGGCATCGGCCCCCACCACGGTTCAGGACGAACAAGGCGATCGGGATGACTACCTGTTGACAGCCTCGGCCGATCAAACCTGTCGTTTGTATGCGCCGATTGTGGCGCAAGATCCGCATTTCGAATCGTCTACAGCATCGTCGCCCTCCTCGTCGTCGTCTGCGTCGTCAGCATCGTCAATGTGGCGTGAAATCGCGCGTCCCTTGATTCATGGATACAACCTCAACGCCGTGGTCCCTCGTCGCTTTGGATCGGCGCAGATTCTCGTCGCGAGTGATGAGAAATTGATTCGTCATTTCATCATGTCCCGCATGGTGCAAGAGAGTTTGTCGCATTTGGCGGGCATTGACGTGTCGTTGCATCCCTCGGAGGCTCCGTTGTCGGTGGACCAAGCGTATATCCCTGAATTAGGACTGTCGAACAAGCCCAAAGAATCGATGAATTCACAAGAACAGAAAGAACAGGTACCACCGCGTCGTTGCTTCTTCTTCTTCACCTTCACCCCTCATGATACCCCCCCCCCCTTCCAATCCCGCCTCTCGTGGTGTTGCGGTTTGGACTTGAACATTACAGGAGGCACGCAATGTGAGTATGATTGATTGGCAAGCGATGCAGCATCCACCTGCCCATGCCGTTACCACCACCACCACCGCCAGTAACAGTGGGAATGACATCACGTGGGAACGTGGGTTGTTGGAATCCCAACTGGCGGATTACACGGTGTGGTTGGAAGTCAACAAGTGGTACGGGCATGCGTATGACGTGCTGTGTTTGTCGCAAGTCTCGCGGTGTGGACGGTTCATTGCGTCGGCGTGTCGTGCGAAATTTGCGCAAACACAACATACACCGTTGCCCAAGGCGTCGAATTATGATTTGGGCCAAGCGGGTGGCTTAGGTATCTTGGTATGGGAGTTGCCATTGTCCTGCTGTAGGAACGTCGACCCGACGGCAACGACGACGACGACGACGACGACGGGTGGTGAAATCATCGCCCGGTTGGAAGAAGGCCATGAAATGTCGGTCGTGTCGTTGGAATTCTCTCCGAATGGACGCTATTTGGCGTCGTGTGGGAAAGATCGTTCGATTTGTTTGCACGTACAAGAAGCCGATCCACGACGACCCGGTCGCACGACGTTTACCTCGGTGGTGGCCGTGAAGAACGCACACAAGCGTATCATCTGGGATGCCAGGTATCTAGCAATCGGTGTATTCTGCTCTGCTGTGTGCTCTCTGTGACGATTGGGTGTGTGCTTGGTATGCTGTGTGTTCTACTTTAGTTGGACCGCCGACAGTCGTTTCTTGTTGACGGGTAGTCGAGATGGCGCCTTAAAGATTTGGACCGTCGTCCTGGATGCCGCCACGCAGACCGTACCCGTCGATTTACGCTGTGTCTATGCCTTCAACCCCTTTGCGAAATATACGGCGAATCCCTCGGTGACGGCCTTGGATGTCTATCCCTACCCTTCGCCGTTGTTGACGTCCACAGATGACATCCTGGTGGTGGTTGGATCCGGCGGAGGAGAGATGCAAGTCGTACGATTGCGTGTCACGGAGGCGGCGGTGGGTACGGCGTCGACTACGGAAGCGAAGGTCACGGTGGATGTGCTGTGTGAGGTACCCCACGAACAAGCGCACTCCGCGACCGTACGGAAGGTGATGTGGCGACGTCCTACCGCAGGAGATGATGCCTCCTCCCCGTTGGTGTGGGCGTCTGGTAGTGAGGATCACACCGTACGCATCCATCAACTTGCGTTGGTGTAATGATATTGACAGTAACGGGCCATATGGGGGTAATTGGATGATGCAGCGATGGGCACTGGGTCCCTGCGCATGATTAAACGTATTTACATTTGCAAACGACAAAATTACGCGGCGTCATCGACGGTGGCGGTGATCACGCGGAAAGGGTGACCCTCCGGTCGTTGCAACCAATTATCCGCTGGATACTCAACACCATCGCGACCATCCACAATATGAATTGAATAGGCATGGCGAGGATCTACTGACGTATTTTCCGCCGAATAATGAACCAACGCTGCGTGTAAGACCACCAAGGTACCGGCTTTGGTTTCCAGAGGAACTGCTCCTTCAAGATCCCATACCACTGGTTCCTTCGGTTGGAATTCCGTTTCCATCACATTTGGCGCAATACGACGGAATCGACGATGAACTCCCGCCTTATGAGAGCCAGGAACAGCCCAGAGACAACCATTTTGTTGAGTACAATCATGCAATGGCCACCAGAAACCAATGCAGGTTTGAGGCTCGGTGTATAAAAAGGTTCCATCTTGATGCGCACAGACTTCTCCACCAATCTTGGGTTGTTTGAAGATATACATCGATTGCACACATAAAGGTTTCTCTTGGCCTAACTCACGGCACATCGATCCGACACGAGGATCATACGACACTCGTTCGAAATCGGTGTCCAAATCATGTAGACCATGGCCAACTTTGTTGATACAACGAATAGGGTGATCGATCAAGGTTTGTTCTGGGGACCATGCCTTCTCTTCCCAAAAGAAACGAATCTCGCGTCCGCTGGTCAAAAAGTATTCGTCAGAACGACGGGCTTGTTCCTTCGTCGAGAAAACAGTCTTCACATTGGAAAGATCTGCATGTGATACGATATCATACATTTTGTTGCGTAATGCATCCACCGTTTCTTCATTCCAAAAGTTTTCAATCAACAAATAACCATTTTCATGGAAAAACGCCACTTGTTCAGGCGTCAAAAACGGCATGGTTATGGTTTTTTCTTCCCCTCGTCAAATTGCAACAACACAAGAGATAAAGACGCGTTCCTTGTTTCCTGCTTCACTGATGATGAAGAAGAAGAAAGCAAACAACAATACACAGCAACTATCAACTGAACCTGGAACCATGAATGAAGTTATTTCCCAAGTCTCGCACGTCTCAGGTGAAGAAATCATCCGTTGCGCACTTCCGCTTTTCTTGTCGCAGTTCATTTCCTCAAATCGAGCAAGGTAATTCCTTTCCTGGTGTTATCACCCCCACACCACCACACAACATCATGAGAGAACAAGCCGCAGTTGTTCGATGAAATTAGTGTACGTATGTGAAAGTGGAAGGTAAACTGATGCCCGTGTGTGATCGTGAACAACGGTAGCATATTACAAATTGTGTTTTAGTTTGACAGTATCAATATCTGACAATGTCTGGATTGGTTGATGCCGCTGCTGCGACTGCTGCTGCCCCTGCGGCAGCTGCCTCTGCTGCTCCTGTTGCTGCCAAGAAGGCCAAGAAGACGGGAGCTGAAGGCCCTCGCTTTGGTCGTTTGAAGGCCAACTTGAAGGTTCGAATGATTGATTGTGTGTACTATCAGTTTGTATGGATGTTAATGGCCCTGCGGTACTTGTGTGTAGATGGGTATTCTTGGTTTGCCCAACGTTGGCAAGTCCAGTTTGTTCAACTTGATGACTGATCAGGCCGTCGCTGCGGAGAACTATCCTTTCTGTACCATTGACCCCAACGAGGCTCGCTGCCCTGTGCCTGATCTTCGTTTCGAATGGCTGTGCGACTTGTGGCAACCTGCTTCTCGTATCCCTGCGTACTTGCACATCACCGATATCGCCGGTTTGATTCGTGGTGCTCACGAAGGTGCTGGTTTGGGAAATGCTTTCTTATCCCACATCCAAGCTGTCGATGGTTTGTACCACGTCATTCGTGCATTCGAAAACCCTGAGGTCGTGCACGTCGATGACAGTGTTGACCCCATTCGTGACTTGAACACCATCATGTACGAACTGTGCCGTAAGGATGCGGCGTATTTGGAAAGTGTCAAGGCTAAGAAGGAGATGGATTACAAGCGTGATCCTAAGAACAAGCCTCCTCCGACGTACTACACCTTGATGGAGAAGTTGACGACTTCGTTGGAAGAGAATCGTCCGTTGCGCAGCAACACTTACACCATCGAGGAAGTGTCGAAGATCAACGACATGTTGCCTCAGGCTATTACCTTGAAGCCGATTGTTTACTTGGTCAACTTGGATCTGGCGTCTTTCAAGCGCAAGGGTAACAAGTGGCTTCCTCACATCCAGAAGTGGGTTGAAGAACACGGTGGTGGACAAGTCATCCCGTTCTCTGTCGAGTGGGAGCAGGGTCTGTGGAATTTGCGCAATGATGCTGCGGCGAAGGAAGCGTATTTGGCTGATTCCAACGGTGCCAAGTCTATTTTGCCTCGTATCGTGAAGGTTGGATACAACGTGTTGAACTTGCAGTACTTCTTCACCGCGGGTGAAGATGAAGTTCGCTGCTGGACGATACCTACCGGTGCCACGGCCCCTGAAGCTGCCGGTTATATCCACTCCGATTTCGAACGTGGTTTCATTAAGGCTGAAGTGACTGCCTTCGACGATTTCAAGACCCTCTGTGCCGGACAAAAGTCGTACGCCAACATCAAGGCGGCTGGCAAATACAGACAAGAAGGTCGCAACTACGTCATGCAAGACGGTGACATTGTCCATTTCATGTTCAACGTTACCTCTTCGGGCAAGAAGAAGTAAATGCACGAATCGTCGACTTGGTTTCTTTTCCTTTTTGCTTGCTCAATAATTTACTTTTGCCGATTCTGCTCTGAAAGCGTTCCACTGTCGAGTGTACTGACGTGTTCGTGTAGACTCTGGTGAGTTGGTTTGTCTTGCCTGTACAAGAGAACGCCCCCCGCGTCACGACGTAAAAGGTCTTTTGCCTATAATTTACTTCCACCGACTCCACCCTGCAGCGTTCAATTCTCTCGACTGTTCTGACGTGTCCGTGTAAGGGGGCAAGTAAACAAAGGAACGCTCCGGCGGCAGAGGAGCAGTACAAGACAAAAAAAACACCACAGTCTTGTTTTTTGACGCTTGGAGTTGGTTGACTGTTCTGTACAGTGTCGGTCCCGCGCTGTACAGTGGGGCAATGTCCTCTATCGTATGACAACTAGCACACAAGAGGGAAAAAAATAACCGAGGTGTAAGAGATATGTACAATTAAATGTCTACATCAATTCGACGAGGGCCTCTTAATCGGCATGTCGACGTACTTCTTCGTTTTCTTTGATCAACGCACTCACGCGGAATAAAATAATCCAAACCACCAGAGAGAGCGACGAGATCCAAAAATTTCTTTCTGCACGCCACTTCAAGCCTCGATAAATATCTTCTTTCAATCCATGTCGGGCTGCATCATAAGATTGATTGGCACGGGTGGCTGAAAGCGCAGATTCGACGAAAAGCAGCGTTGACACAAGAACGGCAATGGTATACAGAGACAGCGGACCAGCAATTTTGCTGAACAGGATTTTGTGCAAAACCTTCGTGGAAAATTGTCTGATTGGGACGTGAATGCTTTGCGGCAGAGGCAAAGACACAATCACCAAATACAACAACGGTAATGGGAACAGGAAATAGACTGCAACAATCCACGACGACATTGTGTTTCCAAAGACAAAGCAATGCAAACGCTCTTCACCCGAAACTGTTCAAAGAAAGAATCACTACCAAAAAATTAGCAATGAATCCGATATCGTTGAGTCAACTTGTGATTCCTTATGAATGCAACAATAAAGTAGTCCATAAGAGTCGAGTGAAAGAAGTCGCTTCTGGGAGACCCTCATCTTCACACGTGTCGAAGTGATGAGCCATTTCCAAACCTTTCTATGTCCATTTGTTATCACGACACACAAGCGCGCCCATAGCTCAGTGGTAGAGCAAGTGATTGCAGCTCACTAGGTCTGTGGTTCGAATCCGCATGGGCGCTGATCTTTTTTGTCTTTATTTAATACTTCTTATTCAGTATGTACCGCACTGTTGTTATTTCTTATTCAGTCGGAGTTCTATTGATTTCTTGTTGTGTTGTGTGTGCGTCTTATTTTTGTGCTGAAAAAAATAACTACCGATTGTTTGGCTTCAGTTAGTTACAGTTGTCATTTCCGAAAAGTACCAGTGCTACTGCGAAGTGGTGCTTTCCGATTGTTATTGGCCACGGAATATGACGCAGTAGAAGCCGTACGTTGAGTGGTAGTCGTATGTACTGTATGCTGACCGTCGTCTTGTTCGTCCTCGCGATTGGCATTGTTGGAATTGTTGGCCTTTCGAGGTACAATGCGGCTTCGTACACTGCTACCACTTCGACCAGCTCCACTGTTGGTGACAGAACCACTACCACCATCACTTGTGCTTGGTCGTACTCGCCCTGCACTTTGTGCTCTTCTTCCACTTGTGGCCGAAACACGACTGTCTTGTGGACTATTTGGTTGATGATGTTGTGAGGTCAATGCTGCCATCGCGGCACCGACTCGTCGTAATCGTGCTTGTCGCTCGTCATCTTCTTGTTGATAATGTTTGGGTACTTGACGACTCCGACTGGACACGGTGCTGCCATTGCTATGGCCACCGACGCCCAACGGTCGTCGCGTCACGTGCAACTCTTCCTCTTCCTCCTCGTCGTCATCACCAACATCATCTTCCAGTGGGGGTATCGTTCCCGTGGCACCGGCCATCGTATTCGTAGTACCAGTCTCACCAACACCGCCGCCGCCATACCGGGCCAACAGCACTTGCAATCGTTGTTGTTTCACTCGTTCTTCGTCCATTTCTTCTTTCAACCGCACAATATCCACATCCAATTGGGATACATCTTCTTTCACTTGTCGATCCAAGGTCGCCAGGGCTTCGGCATGTTCATTTTCCAACAACACTTGATCCTCTTCCCATTGTTGGGCATATTGCTGCATTTGTTGCTCAATCGTCGTGATTTCATGTTGCAATTCACGCACTTGCGGACCATATTCCAAGTGCAATCCTCGTAACGCCAACTGATGTTGTTGCGTTTTGTCTTGCAACCGACTACGTTGCGCGGCTATCCCATCTTCATAAACCGTCACTTCGTGACGTAATTTCGTGAGTTCTTCTTGGTACTGTTCTTCGCGTTGTTTTTCTTCTTGCAACACACGATGCAGTTGTTCACGTTCCACAACCCCATCGGCAATGTCCTCGTTGATTTGACGCAAACGCCGGGACAATTGTTCATGTTCTTTCGACGTCAATTCATTCAATTTCTTTTCTTCTTTCTCCAAACGGGTTTTCCATTCACGTTCCAGTTTCAAGGATTCCACTTCCAACGAACGAATGAACGTTTGCAATTGCTTGTCACGGTGTGTTTCTTGTTCTTCGCGTACACGCACCAGTTCTTCTCGTTGTGCGGGTGTCAACAGTTCATCTTTCGCTTTGTTGGAGGTTTCATCGACAGGTTCGAACTCATCCGCATAGCGATGGATATCACTTCCATCGTCATCGTCATCGTTATCGTTGAATTGTTTCGGTGGTGACGGTCGATACAACGACCGTGGCCGTCCAGCTGGACTTTTGCCTGGTGAGCCGTTCGCAGCCAATTGTTTGTCCCGATATTTTCGTTCCAACCGTCGCTTTTCTTCGTCCGCTTCTCGTCGAAAAGTACGAATCTATGAATGTGTAGGCATCAGGGCGCAGCCAAAAACAAATGACAACAGCAGCCAACCGCAGCCAAAAACAGCCAACAACAACAGTGCAGGAGTAAGTGAGACATACCGCGGTTAACACAGTGCAAGAGAGAGGCGGGGATGAATGTGTACCTTTTGTTCGTGTTCCTTGGTCATCTTTTGCATGACATCGACGTGCTTTTGCTTCATCGAGACCAATCGTTCTTGGCCCAAGTCGTGCACGTCATTCAATTCTTGGTGGCGATCTCGACGTAGCTTAGCGGCTTTGTCCTTGAGTTGCTTTTGATGCTTCTCCAATTGACGCTCGTAATCGGAACGTAACACACGTCCTTTTTGCTTGAATTCTTGTGCCAATTGGTCTAATTCTCGTGCGCATTTGTCTTGAATGGCCTTCAACAGGAACATCATTTCCTCTTTGGTGCCTTTCTTTTCTTCCTCTTTCAGGTTATCCAAACGCTGCTTCATCGTCTCTTGCAGCCGACGTTGTTCGTTTTCAGCATCAAGCTTGAGTCGGTTCATATCGTGTTCATGCAAGGCTTGCAGCCGTTTAAACTCAGGATCCATCGCACGATTCGTTGAATCACGGTATTCTTGAGCCTTTTGTGCCATAAACTTCGCCAATCGCTCGTCGTACCCTTGTTTGAAGATTTTGCGTTCTGATTCGATGGTTTCTTCTCCCTCGCGAAAAATACCCCGGACTTCTGCTTGATTATCTCGGTCGGTATCTTGAATAATCTCCATCAGATCTTTGCAAGACTTGATGTAGTCCGCTTTTTCTTTCATCAGCTGAAGGAAGACAACGATCAAATTATTACATAAAATCAGCGTAGTCCGCGGATTGCGCTTACATTTTGCGTCTCGATGCTCAACTCGTCCAACAAACGCTTGTGTTCATTTGCCTTGTCCTGATTTCGATGAACGTTGTATTGTTAGCCACAAGAATCGTCTTGCGCTCGAAAAGGAGATGGAAACTTACCTGTGTGACTCGCTGAAATCTTTGAGACACGTTATCATCCAAATCATTCAACTGCGACCGTGCGAGCTCCACCTTTCGCTCCAGAAGCACGATCACTTTCTCTTTATCCTCAATATCCAACGTCAGAGCAACGATTTTCTCCTTGCTCATCACCGACGACATCTTAGGACTAGTTTCTCCGATCCAACTGAAATCGAACCCCTCACTCGTTATAGGCCGTCAAGATACTTGGAAATACGTATGTCATATGTATCAGGATGCCTCGCCCCAACGACGAGGGCAAAAATCAAACAGACCATGGTCGTCGTCGTCGTCGTGTCGTGCCCTCACGATCACACTGAGAAAAAATCGAAACCGCCGTGCTGTCTCTGCGAGCGACATGTGCACGCGTACCTATGCATGTATACCACCGGTAGGTGTGCACACACGGTATAATAACTGACTATGCCGTGGCGCTGTCGGCCGTGTGCAACGTGGGGCACCGGTGACGCGTCCAGTGCGCGCGTAGCACCGTGGCGGTGCAGGGCGCATCACATGTTCGTGGCCGTACCAACCGGAGCAGTTCGGCGCAGCAGTTGGGAACCTCCTCGGCACCTTCGTCAAGCCTGCGGAGCAACGACGCATTTCGTCTGTTGGTGCTGAGCCCAAGCCAACGCTGCGGCTGGCACGACCACACGTTAACGGAAACCTGCTCATTCCCCTGCGGTTCGTCCCAAGTTGCTTTGCAAATGACAAACATTTTAAAAAAAAGAAAGGAACATGAAACTGTAGATTAATTTTCGGGATAAGTCGTTCATTTGCCAGCGTCTTCATTTGCAAGGCATCAATCCGACTCTTGGACAATGACAAAATCCAGCTTTTTCCATAAAGTGCTTGGATAAAATGCTTCTATCAACCGCGGAATCGACGGATACAGTGATATTAATATGATGCGGACGCGATGGTGAAGATATTTCCACAGTTATTGCGGATTTATAACCTAAAGAAAGCTGGCCATTTCCATATTTTGTTGTAAAACTAATTGATTTTCCCAACTTCAAATCGATTGCCGTTTGAGCCCGTAGATAAGTCATCTCAGCACCGCTGTCAACGATAAACATCTCTTCGTGTGTTAAAGACGAATCAAAAGGGTTCATGATCAAGAATGAAGCAGCATCCTGCTTTCCGACTGGGGTTGATTCTAATTCCTCGACTAACTTGTCGAATTGTTCGTCAATACCAGGATTTTGGTCAACACAGGCAACGGGGAGGCCTTCCAAAATTTCTTTTCTCATGTTTTGTTGACAGGACTGCAATTTCTGGCGAATTTGGTCATTGGAATCCGCCGATGAGCGATAACCGACTTCGCCCACTGTGCCATTCCTTCTCTTGGCCACACCAACCGAGAGAAAGGAGATCAGCCACAAAGCGTGAAAGAAGAACTTCCAATTCATATCTGATGGTAGGACGTTTCTTTTTGGTGAAATATTAATTCGCGAATATTATTTTTGGTTGAAAATGCTAAGGAAGACAGAATGGAGGAAGGGACCTTGGACCGCCATACTCAAATTGAAACCGACACGCACAAAGATCCCAGTTTTCTGTGTAATCTGAGTTCCATCTGTAGTTTATCCCACCGGATGACGAGTCAACGAATTTGATTTTAGTGATTGAAAAGGGGTGAAGCTTTCGCCCTTTTTCATATCCACAACAAGAAAAGAGAGTATATCCCTTGGATTCATCTGGTCTCGGGTCTTATCATCAACATCCGTCGTTTTTGATTTTGCATGAATCAGTGGATTCGCATTAGGTTTTGAAATCGATGCGTGCAACCACTTCCACGAGAGAATATGGTGAGTTTGCGTGCTGACATCAGTCGAAGTGGCAATTGACAGTGTATTCAATGCGATACTTGCTGGTTCAGGTGGTCGGGATAGGCGAGCACTCTCACGGAAGCGCAGTTCGGTAAGTATTTCCCACCTGTATGCAGAGTAGGCTTGTCTTTTATTAACAGCTCTGGTGTTGTAGGATGATTTGGACTATTTTCCAATGACTCAGGATGAAAGTGCAGACAGAGTTATGTGGGAAACAGAAGCTTATGATCTTCTACCGAAGCCGACCACCGGAACGGCCTCAGCAATGTACGACTTGTCGCTTCACTTGCTATGCAAGCACCAGACTGATTTTCCTCGAATGGAATATAGGGACAATGAATACAGTGGCTTTGGATGGAAGAATCTACGTGCCAAAAGGAGGAGAGGGCAGTCTGAGGACGAAGATGTCCCATTTGCCGCATCCACGTTCTTGGCTGCTGGGGATGGTTCTCAACCGATGAACTCGTCGGCCATGGAGAGCTCTTTATCCACCCACTCGAACGATCATAACAAGGAGAATGTGGACATCCTTTCACAAGAGTCGATATCTGCGAAAGAGCCCTTGGACCTACCCCCGACGCCCCCGTTGGATCTTCAACAAGCGATCAAGCACAGTCAACCATCAATAGCGGTTTCTTCGGAGCCTGCTGTTCGATGTACCTCTCCATCATTCTCGTCATCTTCTTCGAGTGCGAGTGCAGCGGTGCTCACATCACCAACAACTCCACCTTTCCCATTGACCCATCCATCGCTTGTCGCGCATCATCAGTTCAGTTCCACTCTTCGGCAGGAGCGTTTGCCATCATCGATGCAGCAGCAACACTACCCTGTACCGATCGAAGCCCCTTCGATGGTTCCACCGCCGCAGCCTTCGATATCAACTCGAGTAGTTCCAGTGAATAACAACGATCATCGGCCTCCGCTGCCTCCCTCGGCGGGTGTCTTCCCTCAACTGCCACCGCAACCACATCCACAAACACATCCACAACCACAACCAGCTCCGATAGCTCATCCCAGCTCCTCTTCTCACAGCACGCGGCCCATTGCACCAGTGCCGTATACAACACCGATATCGTTGGCCCCAGTCCATCAACCATCAGTTCACGTGCCAATGGCATCATCAGGAGCAGCGCCAGCACCAGCACGAGAACCAGCACCAGCGGTGGTTTCAGCGTCCGTCGTGATCTCCCACGAAGGAGACATCGAAATCTCCGACGAGGATTTAGCCCGCATCGATGCAGAGATCGAAGCCGTACGTGAAACGATCCCATATGCTCGTCTTCTGCTGCTGTATTCTTCTTCTTCTCTTGCTCGGTGGTTGTCTAACGCTCTTGTTTCTGTTTCTGTGTTTTTGTGTTTTGTCTATAGACCCAAGCCACGATGCAAGCTGTGGCGACGCAAGCTTCGCGCCCTTATACCTCTACCGATACGACACGTCACCCCAGCATCCCCAGCGTACCACTGGCGCAGCAGCCTTATCATTCTCTGCCGGCCATGTCGAATGCCTCCTCCGCGTCTTCTGTTCGACAACAGTATCCGTCTCATCTGACACAGAACCAACCACGAATCGTCCCAGAGCCGACGCTAGCTCCAGTTTCGGAGAATAACAATAGCAACAATAACAATGTCCTCGATGACTTTGTAGAGATCAGTGAGGAAGATCTGGCGATGTTGGACGCTATTGAGCAACAAGTGCTGGCTACACAAGCTACACAACAGGCTGTTGCTGCTGTGGCTACTTCTACCGCAGCTACCGCAGCGACGGACCACTGCCACCACCACCACACCGTCAACGTGTCCGAGACAATGACGGACGCTGTTCCGTACTGTTTGTGGTCCATGGACGAGCCCTTGCCGCTCTATTTCCGATTGAAGATCACGGCCATGGAACGACAAGACAGTCGACGTAGCATTCGACTGCTTACGACCAATGCCGATGACCAAACAAGTTCACGTCGATCATCTACCGCCACCGCCACCGCCACCACCACCGCCACCGCCGCACCTTCATCCACCACCATCGTCGTGGAGCTGTATGACGATTGGTATCACTTTGTCGTGTCCGAAACGGACGTCTTACATCTGGGGGATGTGATTCATGTGGTCAACATCGATGGGTTGGCATTGCAACAACCAGCGACGATGAGTCTGTTGGCCTCGCCAGCCAGTCACTTGCGGCCCAGTGGTAGTATCGTGGTCAGTTTCGCACCGTTGACGTTGCGTATTGACAATGAAGCGGGATTGGTGATCATTGCGCCCGATACCTATGTCTCCCCCACCAAGGTCGCTGATTCGTGTCAATGTGAACGACGCGGCGTGTTGGTGGATCGTTTTCGATCGTTTAGTTTGCCCTCGGTGGCAGCCACGTTGGGTAAAGTGCGGCATTATTTCATCGAGGTACGTGGGTAGACCGCCCCCCCCACTGTCTCCCCTGTAGCATTACTGACGATGTACGTACTGTATGGACAGCATTTGTCGGAGCGGATCTTGCAGATTCTACAAGAAGGAGCCACCGCCACCGCCACCGCCACCGCCGCCACTGCGGCGGTATTGAATGAGAAGTTTGTCTTCAGTCGCTTTCCCCGTCAGTTCTTACAGCAATTGGTGTTGGAAAGCATAGCCGTACATGTGGAAGAGTTGTACGCGATACAACGGAAAGACGACGATGTGAAGAAAGATCTGTTTGGGCTGGTCGCCCCGGTCGTGAAGACGATGTTGTTGGTCTTTCGCGAAGGTGTCGCCGAGATGGCGCATCGACTGAACACGGCGGCCGCCGCCAAAGAACAACAACAGCAACAAGCTGCTGCAAATGGAGGAGGTGGCAGTAATGGAGCGATACGATCTCGTTCCGTCGGCGGTCCACCGATGCCAGCGCGTACCGTCGCGGAAGTGGATTACCAGATCCACGCGATTCATGGCATCGAAGAGTCGATTCAGTCGCATATCTTGGGCATCAAGGGTCAAGTGGATTTGATCGCGGGAAGTAAAGTGCTGTCGATGCAAACGACGCTGTCTCAACATGGATTCGCCGCTACTGGCAGCGGTGCAGCAGCGGCAGCAGCAGCGGCAGCAGCAGCGACACCGCGTCGGTTGTTGTCGTCGATCGCGCCGTATTTGTTGCCGCTGGAGATCAAAACGGGCAAATGGAAACAAAGCACGTTGATCGCGCACCGCGCCCAAGTCATTTTGTATTTGTTGTTGATGGCGCTGCGTCGTCAGTCACTGGCCTCCTCATCCTCATCCTCATCCTCATCCTCGTCGTCCACCGCTACGCCTGCCACGTCGATGAGCCATACCGCCACCACCACCGGCGGCGACGTCGCTCGGCAGGGACTCTTGTTGTACATCGCCAAGGACGAAGTGAAAGTGGACGTCATTCAACCGTCGTGGATGGAGATGCGGGCGTTGATGTTGGCCCGCAACAAACTGGCGGTGCAATTGCAACAAGCGATTGCCAGCATTGAAGATGTTCCCTTGCCCCTCGCCTCTGCCTCGATGGGCACGGGCATGGGCATGGGCATAGAAACCGCCGCAGCCGACGCAACGACCGTCGTGATACGCTCTCGACCACCACAACGGCTACCCCCGATGAAGCGCGCCTTGTTTGACTGTGGCAACTGTTATTCCGCCGCCGAATGTATGTTGGCCCATGCGGCGTTGGATCAGGGCCACGCGGAAACCTCCGGCGTCCCGACATTGTTTCAACATGCGCTGACGGGGATACGCGCACATCATTTGCAGTATTGGCTGCATTGGGATCGTCTCTTGGACCTGGAGAGCTTCCCGGCCTTCAGTAGCGATAGCAGCAACAGCGGCAGCGGCAGCGGCAGCGGCAGCGGTCGACGAGGCACCGGTGGTGGTGGGAATGCGAATCGATCGGCCTCGGCGATGTTTGCGTTGTCGGCGGCGGAACGACAAGCCTTGGGGGAAGCCTCGTGTGGCTCGTTGCAACTGGTGGCGATGGTGGACGTACAACTGGGCGGTAGCCTGGATGGTGGTGGTGATGGGTTGGTGGAAGACGACTTGGCAATGGGCGCGGACGATGATCGGTCGATCAAGGCCACGGCCACGTCCACGGCCACGGTAGCGGCGACCATGGGAGGCGGTGTCTCCTCGTCGATGGCAATCGATGTCAGTTTTCGTTTGTCCGCCGCGACATCGGCTACAACGACGAGCGCAGCCAGTGCTGGATCGCTGTTGCTGCCGTTGCAGCATCTCTTTGTCCTCGGTGACCGTCTCTTGGTGAGTCTGGAGAAGCAGCAGCAGCAGCAGCAGCAGCATGGACGTTCGCGTGTTGGTGGAGGTGGAGGAGGTGGGCTTGGCGCTGCCCGATCGGCCTTCCATCGACCCGACATCAATGCCAACGTGTGCAGTGGTTACGTGGTCGCGTTGAGTACGGATCGTATCACGCTGCGTGTCACACAGGGACGTCGCTATTTGCAACAACTGTTACCCCCGCCGCCCAGTGGTGCCACCGCCACCACCGCCACCAACAACAACAGCCCCGTCTCCTGGGCAGAACAAGTCGCGATACGCTTTGACGGGTGGTGTTTCCGGTTGGACAAAGACGAATCCAACGTGAACATTGCCACGATGCGTGCGAATCTCACCGATCTCTTTGTCGAACCTCATTTGCCGTCGTTGTGGCTACAATCCCAACGGAAAGGGCCACCGATGACGATGGCTGCCTTGACGAATCTCACCAGCAGTATGCCTCCTCCGCCCGGTCGTAGCGTTACCGGGTCGTCGGGCGGAACGGACGCCCCAGACGCGTCCACCTCACCAGCGACCGAACAACCCGATGCCGATCAACAATTCGTCCTGCAACAGGTCTATCAGAATCAAATCATTCGCGAACAATTACGCGCCTACATCGTCGATTTCAAAGCGCCGATGTTTCAAGAGCCACCCGACAAGGACAAACAATACATGTTGTTCTGTCCACCGTCGATGTCGCCCAAGGTCTTCGTCCAAGCCATGAGCAACATCCGCAAACACAAACTGACCTTTCAGCAGTACGATTTACGTGGTGCGCCCTCTTCTGCTGGTGCTGCGGGGGCGGCTGTATCGACTGGTGGCACGCCCACGCCAGTCCCACCGCTACCAATGCACGTCACCCGTGGACCCTACGGAGAGTTCTTGGTACAACCCGGTCCATTGATCATTTACCCCGGCTGTCACCCGTACGACTTGCATCAAGAATACATGCACATGAATCCCGACCAACAACACGCGGTACAACGCATCCTGTTGGCCAAGGATTACGCCTTGTTACGGGGTTTACCCGGAACCGGTAAGACGAACACGTTGGCCCTGGTCATTCGTATCATGATCGCTCGGCAAGAGACCGTGGTGCTGACGTCGTATACGCACAATGCCGTCGATCACGTGATGCAGAAGTTGATTGCCAAGGGCATGTTACCCGCGCATGTCGTGCGCTTGGGCACCGCCGCGTCGATGCATCCCGCGTGTCTGCCGTATGCGCTGCATGCCTCGGTCGGTTCCGCGAGAACCACGGCGACAACGGCTACTGCTACAGCGACCGCGACAGTGTCGTCCATCCAGGAGCTCACGACGCGTTTGCACGCCGTGCGCTTGTACGCGGGCACGGTCTTCACCGCGGCGCGACACATTGTCCTGCGTACGCTGCCCAGCAAATGCGACTGGTGTGTCATGGACGAAGCCGGCCAAATTACGCAGCCGGCCGCCGTCGGGGCGCTGTTGAAAGCGCGTAAGTTTGTCCTGGTGGGGGATGAGAAGCAGCTGCCGCCGTTGGTCGTCTCCACCGCCGCCCAACGCTTCGGTATGGACGAGTCGCTGTTGCATCGGTTGCTGGCGAAACACCCCGAGGCGTCGGTGACGTTGACGTTTCAATACCGCATGCACGCCGACATCATGTCGCTCTGCAACCGGCTGGTCTACGCCCACGTGATGCAATGCGGGTCGATGGCCGTCGCGCAAGCGCGATTGCCGTATACGGTGGCGCGGGATCCTGTCGCCGCCGCCGCCTCGTGGATACGTGAGTGCATACGACCGGACCGAGCCGTCGTCTTGTTGAACACCGATGGGTTGTACGCCGCCGCCTCCACGACAGAGTCATCAGCCTCCTTCGTTGGACTCGGACGAGACACGACGACCGAGTCGTATACATCGTTTGCGCAGATGCAGCAGCAGCAGCAGCAGCAGCAGCATCACAGCGGCAGCAACAGCAACAGCAACAGCAGTGGACCGCGATGGCCATCGGTTTCTTCCTCCTCGTCCGTGGCCGCGTCGTCGTTGGGAGGGAACAGTGGATCGAATGACGACGAAGCGCAATTGGTGCAAACGCTGCTGCATGCCCTGTACCTCTACCAACAGGACTACGAACAACAGCAATGCGCAGCAGAGGCGTCCACCACCACCACCACCACCATCAGCAGCGGCCCTCACGACGAGGAGAACCGCCTCAAAGTCTTCGAAGTGGCAGTCATTACGCCCTTCCGAGCGCAAGTCCATCGGTTGCAGGCGCGTCTCGCCGCCGATCCGCATCTGGCACCGTTGATGATGATGGCCATGACGCCAACGACGACAGCGACAGCCTCGGCGGGGGCTAAGCCTGCGGCGGCGGCGGCGGCGTTGCCGCGTCTGCATCTGGAGGTCAGCACGGTGGACAAGTACCAGGGCAAGGACAAGGACATCGTCATCTTCTCCACCGTCAAACGACCTGCGGCGACAGCTGCGGATGGTGGCAACAGCAGTGGCCCGCCGTCCGAGGACAACGTGGGCTTCTTGCTCCGCGATTGGCGACGCATCAACGTGGCCATTACACGTGCACGGTTGAAGTTGATTGTCTTGGCCTCCGCCACGTTGATGGAGCAACTGTTGGCGCGACCGCTGCCCTCGACGATGGCCACCACGACGGACACCACCACCACCGCAGTGCCGTCGGTCGCAGATGAACAGATCTTGGGTCATTTGTATCGCCTGTGTCGTGCCGACGGCTGGGTCGTCGATTTGCCACCGCCTGCTGCTGCATTCGCTGCCGCCGCTGCGACGTCGCCTTGGTTGCCCTTGCAAGCGGTGATGCCTCCGTTGCCCTCGCCGTCTGCACCAGCAGCAGCCGTATCTGCGTCTGCAGCGGTAAAAGAAGAGGTACAACCACCAACACCACAACGACCTCCGATGGCGTCGTTCCAAGGCAACGGCGCTGCTGCTACTGCTACTGTATCGGCGCTTCCATCAACGTCACTACCACGACCGATGATGATGACGATGGACAATCTGCAGCCGCCGACCACGGCGATGGGGGGTCCGTCGTCTGCCTCGTCGACTGTCCCCGGACGACCGCCAGCCCAGGCCATGGCACCGCCACCACCATCCTCAGTACCCTTCGCGCCACCGCCTCGACCCATGTACGGTACCGCACCACGTCCATCGGTGGTGCCGCCGTACTCGCAAACGACATCGCAGTCGACCCTGGGACCCGCTTACCCACGTGGACCAGGTAGCGGGTCTGTTCCACCTCGTGGAATGTCACAAGCGGCCGCTGCAACCCCTGGTGTTGCTGTGAATCGGATGGGCCCTCACGGTGGCCCTCACGGCGGCCCCTATGGCACCCCCAATGGCGTTCCACCTATTCCACCTCATTCGACATCCACCGCCGGGGCACCTGCCTATCCTCCTCCGCGTGGTGCACCATCAACGACGATGAACCCATCGCCTACTCCGCTGCCATCGTACGGCAAGAACCTGATGTCATCGAATCATGTGCATCAGCACCAGCAGCTCCCACCATCACACCCAGCCTTCTCTCAGTCACAGTCCTCTCATCCACCACGCCCCGCAGCGATGCAAGCTCCACCACCGCACCAGTACCCACACCACCAGCACCCACACCACCAACAGCAGCCGCAACAGCTTCAAGGTCCACCACCTCGTCCCGCCTACTCCCAGCAGCACCAGCACCAGCACCAACCTGCGCAGCCTCCACATGCGCAGTATCCCGTGCCACCGCACGGACACGGACATCATCCTCATCCACATCACCCTCAAGCTCCTCACGCCAGCGGCGGCCCCGTGGGTATCTCCTACGGCGGGCATGGACGACCACCACACGTCGCCCCACGTCCGCCGGCCCCGCCCTCGTACTCTCAGCAGCAGCAGGTGTACCCACCACCAGCTCGATGACCGCGATGACCACCGCTGCTGCGGTCTTCTCCATTTCGTTACGGCTTATGTACATACCTATATAGATATATCCCTCCTTCTCCTTCTTCTTCTTCCTCTGTTGTTGTTGTTGTAATGAAATAGCTACAGCGTTTACCAGGGGACCACCAACGATACAAAACGAATGACGTGGCATGTGTGCAGCAGTATTTAGTACGCGAGAAATATCGGGTTTAAGTGAGCAGTTCGGGTGAATGAGTGACCCTCTGAACTGCTCGTGGGCACCTCGTGGGCACCTCGTGGGCACCTCGTGGGCACCTCGTGGGTGAGTTAAAAGGCAAAACAAGAACAAGCAAAGCAAAGCAAAGAAAACTGGGGTGAGGTGGGTGAAGTGAAGTGAAGTGAAGTGAAGTGGGGGGGAGAGGGGAAGTTAACGTCACAACGGTTGTGACTCATGAGCAACGAGACGAGAATACACGAAACCCCCCGGCAAAGAACGCAGAATATATTATGGGCGGGGAGGAAGAGGACTATACAAATACAAAGAGCGGTGAGTGTGTGTGTGTGTGTGTGTGTGTGTGTGTCTGTGTCTGTGTGTAGGCGGTGGCGAGTGTACACCGGACGACGTGTATTCAGAAGAACGACAAGAGAACGCGTGAACAGAAAAGGGGGAAATAGAGAGAAAGAAAGAGAAAGATATAGAGCGAGTGCGACAAACGCAACGATACAAAACGACTAGTCTACGAGCGAATCCCATATAAAGGAGAAGAATAACGAATGGGGAAGAGTTGTGGGGGGAGGGGTAATGATACCGATGAGAGGTGGTGAGGGGCGAGGGGTCGGTCCGTTTAGAGCGCAGGATACTTCGCCATCCATTGTGCTTTCAACTCGGCAAAGATTGGTGGGAAATCCATCAAATCTTTCGGTTGTTTGGCTTTCCAGGTACGTCCGAAATCGGTGTACAGTTCACAGTACAAATCGTGGACGTACTCGAGGCCCTTCGCGACACAGGCGGCATCCTCCGAGGCACCTTCGGGCGACAGGCTGCTGTCCAACAGCAGAATTTGATCTTCTCGTGCCAGCAAATACCCATGCAAACGATGCTCGTGAAAGAGTTGCAAGACAAAGGCTGTGATGTTGATCGATGTCGCGGCAAAGGGGAAATACGCGACGTTGGGGTCATTCGAGAGATCCAAGAGATGAATCGCTTGCGAGGGATAATGCTTCGCAAAATAGACGAGTTGTTCCAGTCCTAAGAGCCCCATACCACGGAAATCCGTCGCTGGATCAGTCCCTTGAAAGCCCAATTCGCCCCATTCTTTGCTGTGCCGATGGTGACTACGTACCACACCGGGCTTCAAGAACTGCCAGAGACTCTCCAACAACTCTACGTGCTCTACGTGGTCATATCGAAAAATCGCATTCTTGCTGCTGACCAATTGTTGATAGACCACGTTGATAAGACGCAGCGATTGCAACGAGTGCGTCACGTTGGGAACAACGAGTCGTGCCTTGTCCTTCAGCAGTCCTTTCTTCTCAATGATCGCATTCTTCAGGGGTAACACGGAGAATACTTGTAAGGCAAAGACAGGTTTCGTCAATTCTGCCAATTGCACGGACAGCTTCAATGATTTCGCACATTTCATGCCCATGACCGCGTTGTGTTGTGCCTCTTGCCTGGGGTCACTCCCGGCGCATATTCGGGCGATTTCGGATCGTCCAGTGTACAAATGCAACATGTATTTCCACAACGGTCGTAATTGACTATTTTCCAGGAAAACAGAAACGTGGTGGCCCATTTATCGGTCGAAAGGGGGGTGTTGTAGGTTGTAAGGGAGCGGAACAGGATACACTTGGAACGCTTGTATCACGAGTTTTTTCCTGCAAAGAACCTTTGGATTTGTTGATAAGATAACCAACTTGATGACGTATATCACTCGCCAGAATTGTGACAAGGCCCTCAATCTCTTGCCAAAGTTCGAATCACTTGACCGAGTGCGCCTCTCCTACGTTTTGCGGGAAACACACAGACAATCCCATTTTTCTTCTAGGTTTTGTGTTGCTTGCACATGTTAGGTGAACCTGTGACATCTCCCAGATTCTGGGAGGCTCTCACCTGGTGTCTCGCCACCGACGAGCCACAAACCGCGAAGCCAGCCACAGCCAATCCAATCCAAAAAGAGGACAAAGAAGAACGATAAATACCTTACCAGGAGAGGCAGGAAATCGTATCAACCCCTATCCTTATCCACGGTTTATTTCATATTTCAAAATTCTTTGACCGAAAAAACAATGTCGACCGAAGTTCAGCTCGTGCGTGAAGTTGTGATCGATGCCGTCACGGCCATGCGCATTGTAAAGCATTGCACAGACAATGGTTCCACCATGGTTGCTGGCTCTTTGTTGGGTCTTGATATTGATGGTGTCTTGCAAGTCACGTATTCGTTTCCTTTCCCTCAACCCAAGGGAGATGACGACACGGAGGAAATCGATGGTGCCGCGTACCAAATGGACATGATGAAAATGTTGCGTGATGTCAACATGGACAACAACTGTGTGGGCTGGTATCAATCGATTAACATGGGCACCATCTGCACCAATGACGTAGTATCTTACCAATTCAACTACCAATCGGCGGAAGACTTGTCAGCCAACAGCATCGTGATCTTCTACGATACCACCTTGTCTCGTCGTGGTGACATCTCCTTGAAGGCGTTCCGTCTGTCGGAGAAGTTCATGAAGATGAGAAAGACCAATGAGTCCAAGTTCATCAAGCCTGCTGATATCTTGGAGGAATTGCCCGTGACGATACGCACCGTTGGTCATGCCTCGGCCTTTGTCCGTTGCTTGGAGGATGTCAGTGTCAAGGAAAGCGATTGCACGTTCGATGCCTTGGACATGTCGAACACAGAGAGCTATATTGAGAAGCACATCGAGACCGTTTGCTCATGGACGGATGATATCCTCAACCAACAAGGCTTGTTCCAAAGCTTTGCTCGTGCCAATTCTAAATCGCGTCAAGAACAAATTCGTTGGCTCAAGCGTCGTTTGGAAGACAATTTGGAAAAGAAGCAACAAGGAGAACCTGAATCCTCGACGGATTTGGTGGACTCGGGCATTGTTATCCCTGAATTGAATGGACGCAACGATCACTTGTTGATGTTGGCCCAGGTTGACCGATACACGCAGCAATTGCAGTCGCATGTGGCCGCGTCGTTGCAAAAGGTGAACTTGACGACAGCGCTCAACAACTAAACACTACAAACAAAAAACGAACAAAAACAAAAACGACACTGCGCCGACAGGAGAATTTTGTACATTGGCTTGGTTCTGGTGCTCCCCCCTTCAGTGTAGTTGTTTTTTTGTTGGGAGGCACAGTCGCTCTGTAATATGTTTTTCTTCGCGTCTGCTGATTGACTATAGGACAACTATACAACACACCACACTCACTACTCACTACCATGTCCTGGTGTTTTTTTCATCCCCTTTCGTTTTTAGTTGATTAACAAGCTGAATGATGCGGATCGGTTCGTTTGTTTAGGTAGCTTTACGCGTCGTCATCGTCGTCGTCGTCGCCATAACCCATGAGAAAGTCCAACGCGGCAGGTTCGTCAGATTCCTTTGCGGCTGGTTCGGATGCCTTCGTCGTGGCCTCTGCTGATGGTGCTGCCACCGCTGTTGCCGCTTTGTCGGTGGCCACGCTGGTGCTGGTCTCTAGCACATCTGCTTTACGTTTCCGACTGATGATCGCGACAGGAGGACGCGATACTGTTGAAGCACCACTAGAGCTGGCGGCACTTTGCATAACTTGCCGTTGAATATGGTTCACTATCGATGGGACTTGATTGCTGGTGGTGCTGGTAATTGATGGCGACGATTCGATCGCCGTTTCGATGATGGCCTCACCATCTGCTGCTTCTTGCGTCCCTTTCTCAACGGGTCGCTTTGCAAACATGTTTTTAATCATTGCTTCCTCTTCCTCTGTGATCGAGGTATCCACCACGGTCACTTTCCCATCTTTGTTGCCGCTGGAATCGTGTTTCTTCGCGACTTTCTCCAGAGCCTTGTTGATGTCCACTCGTTGATGACGCTGATTGATCGCCTTCATTTCATCTAACGCGTCCAGAATATCCATTTCAATTTTGTTGTCCATGGTTCGATGTTCTAAATTCTTCATTGGATCGATTTCTTCGTCTTCGCGTTCCCGTTTTTCTTCCTCGATCGCTTGTTCGGTATCCCGCCACGATTCGAAATTACGGGAGGCTCCGCTTTCGCATTCATAGTCGGAATTCTTGGGATCTGTCTTGAAGGTGATTTCTGCCGCACAATTGGTACATTTGATGTAAAATCGAAGTTTTCGAATGCCCAAATAATCGTCGCCCACCACGAATTCCGATTTGGAATTGAATTTCTTGCCTCGATACATGTACTCGCCGCAGGTATTGCATCGCAAGCTAAATGGCAACATCATACGCACTTCCACAAGCTTATCCTTTTGTCGCTTGATACGCGGAATGATCGATGGATCGAAATCCGGTGGAATGTAATTGTTCAAAACTTTGCGTTCTCCCATGACTGACTACTGCCTTTCTTTTCTTTCTCCAAAGACTATCGAAAACAAGAACAAAAAAAGAGAGAACAAGCTTCCTTCTCGACTACAACAATAACCCCCTGTTATAGCTCGTCGATGTGATGAAAGCGGAGCGTTCTTTGTTCTGCAAAAGTTTCTGATTCATTCACTCTCTTCCACGAGAGGGGCAAGAGTAAGGCCGTGAAGGCGGAGCCAAGAGGCAAGAGCTGCGGCAATATTTGAAACCACTTTGACCCAGCAACGCTCTCTCACACGACGACGACGACGACCAAAGAATTGAATTGGCCTTCTTTGGTCTTTGCCGTCCACATCATTCCTGTCGTGCAAACAGAAAAGAAAGCGCCGACAGCCCTGCTGCCAAGAGGCCATCTACATATCTATCGGGAGCGCTCTTGTACCAACGGTCGTGCTGTGATTGGAATTCAGAGCGAAAGGAAACGCAAATGTTGCTGTCGTCTCTGTTGTTCTTGAGTTGTGTATGCATCTATTTATGCATTACGGATGCACGATTCAGCTTAGATTTGTCATCTTTGTCTTCGCAGAATCGCCCACGATTTGCCGTTTCGCTGGGAAGTCTCCCTTTCTTCTGGCTAAAGAAAAAGAATACGGAAACATCTGCGTCCGATCCTGCGACTGTGGCACGATCAACGTCGTTGGACGTTTTAACCACCAAAGACTTACAACAACGTATCGAAGAATTAAAGACAGAAATTGCTATTCTTAAGTCGCAATTACAAGTATCCAAAGCGGAACGACTGCAATGGATCAAAGAGAAATCAGCGTTGCAGCGTGACTTCGTGCGACAACTATCCGAACAACAAGAAGACTTCCTGGAGCAAAAGCAAGCATTGATTCAACAAATGAAAAAGGAATTCGACCTGGAAGCCAAGGCATTAGTTCGTCGATTAGAAGCCGAACAATCGATGGCCGTACAACAATTGGAAACACGTTTACGTCAAGAGGCACAAGTCACCGAAGAGGCTTTACGGAAACAGTTATTGACCACGACGTTGGAAGAAGAAGAAGCGAAGAAAGAAATTACTGCTCTTCGAGTAGAATTACGACAGATTCAAGACGAACAACGGCTGTATTCCGAAACCAGTCAGCAGCAAGTGCAGGGTTTATCGCAAACGATTGATGACTTGAAGGCCTCGTTGCGGAAAGAGATTCACGAACGAGCCGAACAAGCAGCCGCTGCAGCAGCTGCACAAACCACCTTGGTGGAAGAAGCCGAAGGCGAAGAGAGTGCTGCTGCCGCTGATGAAGAAGATGAAGTAGAAGTGGAAGAAGAAGCTGACGAGACGGAGGAACCCGCCGACGAAGAAGAGGACGACGTTGCCGAAGACACGCGAGGCCAGGCAACCGAGACTAATGACTCAGAGGCAGTTGATGCGGAAGACGCGGAAGAAGAAAATGAAGATGAAAACGAAAGGGACGACGACGAAGAAGAAGAAGAATCGCGTTCTGACGTTGTCTCCGCTGGTGATCTGACTGACGAGACTGAGCCGTCAGCTGCATCGGATGACGAAGCGGATGTGGAAGGTGATGACACCTCCGAAGATGCCGATGAGGAAGGCTTAGAAATCACTGAAGAGTTGGAGGAGGATAGTGACGGTGAGGATGATGCTGAGCTGTCCAGTGGTGGCGGCGCCGATGATGCTGCCGCTGATACCGATAACGAAAACGATGACGACGACGAAGAGGGCGACGAGGAAGATCTGGATCAGTCCAATGAGGAAGAGGAGAAGGATGATGCGCCCACTGTCGTTGCAGAGAATAACGAGGAGGAGCAGGAAGAGGAGGTAGAGGAGGAGGTAGAGGAGGAGGAGGCAGAGGAAGCGCTCGATGACCAAGAAGATGGCGAAGCAGCCGCTACCGCTGAGGAAAACGCCGAGGAAGACGCTGAGGAAGAAGAAGACGACGACCTCGTCATCGCGGAGGAAAATAATCGTGGAGGGCACGACGACAGGAAAGAGGAGACTGTTGAGAAAAGCGATGACAATAACGCAGTGGAGGAGGGTGAAGACGACGAAGACGACGAAGAAGGAGCAGAAGCCGATGGGGCCGTTGCCGCGGCAGCAGAAGACTCGTCGGACGATGAGGCGGCGGTAAACAACGACGACGGCGACGACGGCGACGACGAAAATATAGACTACGCTGAAGATGAGGAAACCGTAGGCGACGCTTCCACGGTAGACAACGAGGCGGAGGACGCAGAGACAAATGACGTTGAAACCGACGGAGAAGAGGAAGCTGAGGACGAGGAGGAGGAGGAGGAGGAGGAGGAAGAAGCGGTCTCGGCGGTGGAAGAAACCGAGGGAGACGAGGAGGGAGACGAGGTGGAGGATGAAGCCGAAGAAGAGAACGAGGACGAGGAAGCCGACGAAGAGAGCGACGAGACTGACAATGAAGCCGTTACTGACGAAGAAGAAGAGAACGACGAGGACGAGGTCAAGGAGGACAGTGACGACGATGAGGAAGAGGAAGAGGAAGAAGAAGACAACGGAGACGCAGATGAGCCGATGAGCGGTGAAGCAGCTTCATCGTCGTCGCGCTGGGGACAACCACGAAAACGACTCCCCAAAATGGCGATTCGCCAGTCGCTGGGATCTTCGTCGACGTAGTTATCGACGGCTGTCTCTTCGCTGTGTATTGCTGGGCCTCTGGTAAATGATGATTCTGCTGTGTATTTCCCCCTTTCGTATCGCTCTGTATGTGAATCGTCAGTGCATTATAATTATCTGAAGCACAAGCAACAGAACACCTCGTCGTTTGTGTGTGATGGGATGGGGGTTGATTGTTCAAGCATAAATGAAAGAAAACTGCTTTGGAAAATGAAAGAACAAGGACGGGGAACAAGAGGGTGAAGATCGACGCAGGAGACGTGGTGAACGGCTGGCATCGCCAGCCACGTAACTATCACGTGATGAACGTGATAGATACAAGAATTGCATCTTTCCCTCACTTTACCTGTATATACACAAATCCGAATGAGTATACTGTCCTCCGACCATCTCTAGGCAGATCCATGGCGAGTTATTGTTAACCGATTACGAAAAGTCTTCGAGCCGGCTACTTCTTGATTTCTCTTTATTCCCATCGAAGATAAACCGCGAAGGCGCAGATTACTGTACGACGGGGTAATCTTCACTCTCGTCGAATGTACCGCCAACAAATCTTAGGTCATGTCTGCACATGCTGTAAAATCGTATGGCGAATATAAATATAAAGCGTCCCTAGAGTCTGGACTGTCTGCACTGCTGTATAGGTTCTTACACTTGAGAACCGTTTCTTTCCTCTTCACGAACTGGACTGTGTGTCCTGCGAGACTGCGAGACTGCTGCTGGGCGTCTCGCGAGGTTCCAACAACTGATTGAACCCATCACAACTGAGTTTATCCTGTAAATCCTCAAAATGTCAGGCCAAAACGGAGATGAGAAGGAAGATACGCCATCAATCGCTTCCGCTGGCACCGTGAACGAAATCCCTCCCGCTGATCCTCCTCCTGCTGATCCTTGTCCTCCATTCCCTCCTGGTCGACGTGTCAACGCGACGCCGGTCTATCCGCAGGAGGGCGAGTATCCGCAGGAGAACACAGCAACCCTGCGGCGAGGCAACGACAGCAGTTCGTATTCGGAATCGCGGCGGGCTGCGGAAGGACTGCGTCGCCATGACGCCGATCACCGGTCCACCACCATCATCACCCCGTCGGTACTATCGCCACCGTTGATCCACCCGATGCCACAACCACCACACCACGAAGCGACGGATGGGGCAGAGACCACCACCGCAACGCCGCTGTCCGGGCGACAGAACGAAATCACTTCTGTTAGTCCAACAGCAGTACGCAATCCTGGGAACGAAAAACGAAAACTTTCTCTTATCGCGGACGTAGCATTTAATGCAGCGGAAACGACAATACAGTTTTTTGGACCATCGAATAATTTTGACATATTGTCGCGTGTGGTTTTGTTAGCCTCTGTAGCTGACATCACCCTGAATTCCCTCAGTTTGAAAAGGTCAGTGCCGCTCAATACGTCGCTCGGGGTGAACTGCTGTAGTTTTGTTCTTGCTCTTGTATCTCTTCATGTCGAAATGCGTGAGCTACCTGTGCCACCTGCACTAAACCGGAGCAAGGGTCCATTGCATTGGATGTTTTTCATGACGGTCATCGGCGTCTTTGCTATACACTATTTCGTTCAATTTTCACAGTGTTAATGAGGGTGCCACTTTTGTCATTGGGATTGAAGGTGTCCAATCCGCTGTTTTCGACCTGGAAGCGAGCGTTGCAGGAGAGGTAATGAACGGCTGGAGTCACGTTCTCAGCGCTATTTGCGAGGGAAAATCGAAAAGAGTTGTGGATTGGGACGATTCGATAGAATCTCTTGGGCGATCGGTGAACGCACCGCATGTAATTGCCAGTGAAATAGTAACAACAATTGCCAACTTTCCCTCGCTTTACCTATATATACACAAATCCTTGTGAGCATAATGTCCTCCGTCCATCCATATACTACTCTGGGCAGATCCATGGCGAGTTATATTGTTAACCGATTTTACGAAAAGTCTTCGAGCCGGCTACTTCATTACTTAGATTGACCCAACTCAGTGGGTTGATTGCCTTCGGTGGTCGCTAAATTATCTGTCACTGACTTGCATACCAACAGCGCAATGCGAAGGTCTTCTTCGTCCGGGTAACATTCAAGTAGTTCCTGGACATCTCCACGTGGGGGATAGGCAGTGGACGCACAATCCTTCAAGTCCCTAATGCTGTCCCGTAAGGTAGGAAAGTTCTCTTGCACCTGCTGAAAACGACGGTTAATTTCCATTCTATCTTCCTCCGATACGAACCTGCGATAGTTCTCCGCCGCTGATTCACCACACAATTCAGTTCTTTTCGCTGTCCCTTCTGGGTCCATTAAAAAGACTTTCAAAGAGTGCAAACTGCGAATGCGATAAAGCCTAGTTGTGCAATTTGGGAAGATGTATTTGATTACAGCCTGCTCTGCTGCAATACCAACTTGTCGGGCTACATTACCAACTTGTCGGCCAATCAAAGCGCTCTGTAGGCCATCCAGGTCGCTTCGCAATGAGCGAATTTGGTCTTTCTGCTCCTCAAGTTGAACTGAAAGTGCTTGGATTTCTTCACGCAATTTTGTGTTATCCTTTTCCAGCTGTTCTATTCTCTCCCACAACTTATCATTACTTAACGGCAATTCCTCATCAATCATCCACATCTTCTCGTTTGTGGACCGCAAATAGGCGTTATCCATGGTCAATTTGACAGCCTCTTCTCGCAGAAACTCATTTTCTTGTTGCAATGATTGAATCTTCGCCAATAATTCTTCTTGAGTGAGAGTGCACAGTGATTCTGTGTATTCATTCATCAATCGGACAGCGATACCAGCGGCTTGGGATACACCTCCTGTCCCATATTTCGGTTGCTTTTCGTGATCAACCATGTTGGAAGCCATGCCAGTGAGGTCTTCCGAGTGAATAACTTTTTGAGTGGCCATAGAAAAATTCAATGTTGTTGCCTTTCATTGAATGAATGTTGTCTCAAGAGTTCCTTCGTTCCTTCACCAGAGGAGGGACACAAAGGATGGTGAGTGTTGAGTGAGCGTCATGTGTTTCGTTGTGCAGTGCAGTATCGTGTGTCTGTCACTGCCACAAGACAACGTAGGTACTACTGCATTAGAGGAAAAAATTGGATGCAGTAGACTTCCGAACACCTTCCGAAGACCGAGGACCCCTCCCAGCACTATAGATATGTATATATAGTAAGTATAGGGCCCCCGGGTCCCAGATGAAAACGAAAGTGACACAACGACGGATGACGTCGGTGGCGAAGAAACCCAGTCCGTTGAAGTCGACAGAGAAGAGGAAGCAGAGGACGAGGAGACAGAAGATGAAGACGCAGTCTCTGCCGTGGAAGAAACCTATGGAGCATAAACGAAAGAAAAATACTTAGAACAAATTAAAGAAAAAGGACGGCTGAAGAGCGATGCAGGCGTGATGAACGCCTGGCTGGTCAAGTAAGCAAGGCATCACCGCTGTGCTGTGAACGCACTCTCTTCTATCGCTGCTTACGAGGGGAAATCGAATATACCCGTGGATTGGGACGATTCGATAAGATTTCTTTGGCGATCGGTGAACGCACCGCGGTCGTATTTCGCCCTCGTTGATTGCTGTTGCTCCGTGACGACGACGCCGACGACGTGGGCCGAGAATACACCGATGCCCCACTCGACGAAGACGTACGCAGTGGCATCGCAGGATCGTCACCCATGGCGAAGGGCAGCATACCCGACACAGAACCACCACCACCGCCATGGACCATATAGCTGCCACTGGTAACACTACCTCCTCCACCAGCACCAGTTCGAAGATTGGAGTAGCTGCTACTTCTAGACAACGCCCCACCACCCATTGAAGACGCATCCGCCGATGGGGTACGATGCACACCGCTGTGGTACGCAGAACTCTCGCCACCATATCGAGACGATCGGATCGGTTGCATGTAACTGGGTGCTACCTGATGTGTGGGCGACGATCGTGTGCCACCACCATACGAACTGCTACTGCTACTACCAGCGCTTCCAGCCGCAAAGGAATGAGGTCGCCGTAACGACGACGATGCTCCTGCGCCCGATCGTCCATAAGAGGCCGCCGTAGGCGACGATACCGTCGCCATTTGTTGATCCAAATGATCGAGCACTTGTTTCGCACGGGCCGAGGTATTCGAACAGCGTTGGACGAGGGACAAATACATCTGAAACGTTTGATGGATTTGAGTGTTCTGCGCTTGTTCACGTTCCATCGTGGCGAGATTGTGCGTCGCCGCCGCCGCCGCCGCAAAGGATGGAGAGGATGGAGAAGGCGGAGGAGGAGATCGTAGGGACGGTGATACTCCCGCCGCCGCCGCAGCAGCAGCTCCGGCGGCGTAGTCGGTACTTCTCCCGTGAGGGTAACCGTAGCCGCCACCGTACGGTGAATATTGCGGAGAAACGGATGATACGTATCCTCCACCACCTCCACCACCCGCATAGGTGGGCGGCGCCATCATCGAAGGTGACGAATGAGCGCTGTGGTGATGACCACTGCTGCTGGGTTGTGGCTGCTGGTGGTGGTAGCCAATTGGTGACCGTCGTTTTTCTTCACTGCTCATCGCACCGGTACCGGTCTCGCCCGTGGTCATTGTCGAGAACATCTCGTCCAAATGACGAATGCGATCGAGGAAATGCGATGCCGATGCCAACGGTGACGTCAACGAGGATAACGGCACATCCAACGTCGCGGCGGCAGTCGAAATTGGTGGGGGAACTCGAACACTGGACGCTTTGACGTCGTAAATACCAGCAGAAGGAGCAGCCACCGTAAACGCAGCAGCCGGAGCGTCTACTGCAAAGTCAGTAGTCTCTGACCAACGCACCGCTTGGCGATGAGGTTCACCCCCACTGAAACGATGGTCAGCGGGGGAAGATGACTCACTTCCAACGGAAGGACTGCTGTCTGGGTCTCTGGTGGCAGGTAACTGCAAGTCGTCGGTGGTTAATGGCCTCGAATCGTGCGCGATGGCCACGTCCACTGGTGGTTCTACCGAGGAAAAGGTCCTTTTCTCGTCAGAAACAGTGCTGGGCTCTGCAGGTGGCGGAACGACTGGTGCTGGTGCTGGTGCTGGTACAGGTGCCATGGTCACAGATGGACGCTTGGGTGGCGGTGGAGGTGGAGGGATAGGTACCACGGGGGGCGTCTCCAGTGAAGTCGCTTCGATTGGCGCATGGGACGATGGCTCACTCGACGGTGAGGACTCCACCGGTAATGCAGCCAGCGTCAACGTGTCTTCCACCATCATCTCATGGGTCTCGTAGCCGACCATCGATGCGGCATCGATCAACAACGACGTTCGTCGACTTGGCGGCGGCGGTGGTGGTGGTGGATGATGTGCAGCGGCGGTAGCCGTCGTAGTGGTGCCAGACGCCGAAGGACGCCGAGAGGAGGGCAACGACGAGGCAGGAGACGGCGCTTGGGACGACGATTTTGTCGAAGGTGGAGGAGGAGGTGGTGGTGGTGGAAACGGTGCATCGGTCGATGTTGCACGTGGAGAGCCCGAACACGATCCCAGTGGTGATTTCCCACTGACTTTCAGTTCAATTTCTTCACGGGCTTTGGCCACAAACGACGAGGATCGACTATGGGCACGGCTATTCGGAGTACTCGTCGGGTGGATACTGGTACTGCTGTGACGTCGTACGACCGACGACGGCGGTCGTGACAACTTCGGGGGAGGCGTGACTACCACCTCCGCCATTTCATGGGCTCCCTCATCCCCTACTTGTAGATTTCCCCGTAGCAACGTGGGATTGGCCAAGGTGGTCGACCATGTCACCGATGCGGGAGATGCCTCGGAAGCAACCGCATGGGTCGGTTGTGGATGCAACGTTTCTCGTTCACTGACCTCACCGGAGACAAAGGCCAGCGTGCGTAGAGAAGTTTGCTTCTTCATCGTCGTGGCAGTGTCTACCACTACTGCTACTGGGACTGGTGCAGTGGTGGACGTTGTGGTTGTGATGGTTGCATCACCAGCCGATGTAACATTCTCTGCAGCAGTGTCGGGTCTATCCTCGTTGCTTGGAGTGTCTTCAAACGAAGGAGAGATCGGCGATTCCTCTCCAGCATCATCAGCAACTGCCGCTGCTGGAGACCATTGTCCAGATTCTCTTCGGGACACGGGCGACTCGCCATTCTCCCTGTTCTCTGTCGTCGAATGCTCGTCTTCGTTGCCCTCCTCCTCACCCTCCTCGCCTTCCTCGTCCTCTTCGCCATCTTCAAGTGCAGCGAACAGCTTTGTCGTCGCTGAAGAAATACTTCCCGGTGGCAACACGGTCGGTATTGATTCTGGCGGAGAGATGTATCCCTCTTCTTCACACAGTGGAACCGAGGACAACGAGGGTGACCGCTGGGCAAAGGATGGAACATGATTGTGCACCGTGTCTTCATCAATACGCACGGGAACGTCGTCGGTTATTGCCATGGATTCATTCGTGATCGCCGATTGCAAATGATTGATGTGGGATCGAATGTGCTTCATACAATGTTGAATCGACCCCAGCACCCGGTGCAGCGCCTCCGGATTGTGCTGCTCCCACTCCATTCGCACGAAAGGATTCTCAAGATCCTGTACCGACTGAGCCAATTCGTATTCCAACTCCAATAGCTGACCATTCAATCGCAACAAGGGAACTGGGACATCACTCTCTTGGGAAGTATGGGAACTGTCTGGGGGGCCCGCGGGGGCAGTACGAGGTACGTACAGACTGGGTCGAATCGCACGATGACTTGCCCGACGTTGATTCATTGGAGCTGCGGTGCCCGACAAGCGCGAGGGTGTCTCCAACAATGACCCATTCTCCGATTGATCAAAGGTTGCAGGCATGTGTGTGAGTTGTTCATGGAATTCGTCTGCGTTGAACAGAATGCTGAAACGCTTGGCCGTTCGTGCCGCACCCATCGCATCGGAATGCAGCACGGCTCGTTGTTGCTTTTCCAATTGTTCTTCCCATGCTTTCACATCGGGAATCAAGGACGTTAACTGTTCGGTAATATACGTGAGAGAGGGAAGTTCCGGTGCATTGACATCGCAACAGGCGTACGCCAACGCCTCGAACACCTCGGGACAATCCAATGGAATGAATTGCTGTTGCCACAGGAGAAATTCTGGATCGTAGATGGAAATTTCTTCTTTGGACGAGGAAATCTTTCCCCATGAAATACACGTCAGCGCCAATGACCCCAGAGAAAACAACTCGTGGGCATACTGGTCGTGGAGATGAGGCGGTTCCATTGAAATGATGCCCATGATCTTTACATTCTTGGATTCTTCCACGAGGACATTGTCCGAATGTATTTCACTACAGAAGTCATAGAATACGATGTAACAATCGAAATTTCACCAGCCAAATCAGGTAACAACAGGGTAGTCCTACCTGAAATGAGCATTGTAAAGGCTGCACAATTGCATCGCCGACGCCAAGTTTTTGACAGCAGTTGCTCTTTGAGTCCACGACAAATTCGCGTTCGAGGAAAAATCTTGCCATGAGACCGCATTATCAATATCATAAGCGAGATAAACCTAGAAAGTTGAGAAAGTTAAATGAAGCTGTTGCAAGAAGGAATAGAGTATGGCAGACAGCATACCTCGTTGGGGAAGTTTTCTCCCCTAACACAGCCTACCGGTGCCACAATACTCTCGTGATGAATAGCACGAGATATGCTAATGTACTGGACAAATTTTAGTTTGTCATCTTCTGATCGAAGGGAAAATGGAAGTAGTCGTAAGACTTTGCCGAAATGGACAGCACGGATAGTCGATGTTCCCTGAAGGAACAGCAAATAGACTCTTTCAATCTCCGGAAGATCCTGACAAAGTGGTATAGGAAGAGGGCTATTTGAAAGCAGCTCGTTTGCCCTCTCAACAGCCGAGGAAAACCCATCGGATGAGAGAAGAAAGGACATGATTAGAACTACACTTCCAGTTCAGCGCATGAATAGGGTCATAGAGATCGGTTATCACCCAAGTAAGTCCTCCTAAATATCCTTCAATGCGATTCAACCTTTGTCGTCGGCCAAACGTCCCACTTCACGGAGGCAATTGTCATGAAATGACAGTCAAATCGGATAGTGTCCGATGCAATCTGGAATCCAGTGACGGTGCCAGCAACGACGACCAGAAACAAAACGGTTTTGCCTTCGTATCTCGGGTCAACCGCCCGAGGTGCAACGTAAGTAATCAGAAGGGCCCACCCACGTTGAACCGAAGTAAAATTACTATTTCTCAAGCATTTTGTTGAATCATTATACTGTAGTAGTTGTGGACTGTTTTTCTAAATTTTTCTAACTTAAATTGACCAACAAAGAGCATGAAAGGATTGAATCAGGATGATAAACTTTTAGGGGAACGCCTCACAACGATATCTCGTGTTTCCGGGTTTTCATTGATTTTAGCCGTTAAAGAGCATCGCATCGATCGATCGCCAAACCAACAATCACTCCTCTGCTGATTGCAAGAAAAACGGAATAACGAAGCATAGCAAACAGTACTTTGAGGAATATTGTCGATATAGTCCTGTGATTAATAATGCCGCCAAAACGATCTCTTTCACCGAACTCTGCTGCAGCTCATTTGGCAGAAGCCAAACGACAAGCACTCGAGGAACAGCGACAGCGTGCCGAGGAATGGGCTAAAAAGTTCATTAAGTCACCAGCGCCGACCCCAAGTGCTACCCCAAGCAAGAAAGGGCGAGCAAGTGTTGAAGCGGATAGCCACCCCTTCACGGAAGATGTTGTTGAAGAGACTCCAACGAGATCTCGTAAACGCTTATCCTCCAAGCTTCCTGTCAGTGCAGAAAGTGTTGGACGAGAAAAACGATCGAAGAACGAAGAAGAGGTACAAAAGGATGACGAGCAAATGTCTGAATCAGAATTGAGTACGCAGCGTAAGTCTGCCCGGGCCCGAAAATCAATCTCCGCAAACATGCCAGCGATTGATGAAGATGATGAATCCGACGCTCGCGTGCGATCGAGTTCCCCTCATCGGCCACTCACCGAAAGTTCAAGTGACATCGGTTCGGCTGTTTCTACTCCCAGAAGAAGAAGACCGTTTGCAATTCCTGAGGAATCCTTGAATGCAGCACTGAATCCTCCTAAATTGGCGTCGGCTACCAAGAAGACAGTTGTGCCTCAATCTCCAGCAGAAGCTTCTCAGACAATCCACGTACCCACTTCATCTCAACGAAGACGCCAAACGCTGTCATCTCTCCCTCGAGATGAAGATCCAGTCAGTTCGCCTGCGGAGAACTCTCGTGCAACTTCTTCTCGACGATCGTCTTTCGCATCGTTGACCGGATCAAGAGGATTGTCCTCCTTGCCAGAGACGATTAAAGAGGAGACAGAATCTGCAGCACAAGAGATTCGATCGCCTATCTCTCAGCAAAAGGATGGTGCACGCGTTTCGTCAGAGTCAACGGTAGTTGCAACTTCATCAGTCCATGCAGCGAAAGACACTCTGGAAATTCGACCGCAAATGGGACCAGATTCACTTACCGCGACTGTTAACAATCAGGATATGGGTGTGGAGGAACAGTCTTCAACTGTGGAGATCATTTCGAAAGAGTCGCAGGACACAGACTCGTCGACTTGGGACTTCTTGACACCCTATCTTTGGATCATTATTTACATCCAGTTGCTCATCATTGTGGCAGTTGCATTGTACTTCGCTGATACTCGCTTGGTGGGGATTACCACAGTTGTGGTGAGCCTTGGTCGGCGGTTGTTCCTTTACCTCGTGTAATCGTCCAAGTAGAATGCTGCATACTACCTTCTTTCCTGTAAATGCCTGATTACAAATGCCTCGTCGTTTTTATTTGCTGTTGAAAGTATTCTACATATCGCATGCCCGAAGGTAAAGGGACTTAATGTCACACAACAAACAAATAGCAAATGACAAGCGACGAGACAGTGAGATATGGTACTACATACTATACAGCTGTACAGTATGCGTTCCGGTACACTGTACTTTGTCGTTTGAGACATATTGTACGAAATTGTTGTTCCTCATATATTACTAAGTTGGTTTTGTATCACGAAGAACGTACACAGACGAGTTTCTTCGTTCTTCGTCGATGGGATGGCAGTCGTCAATGGTCAAGGCACTACCATCTGCACTGCACCACTCATCCATTTGATAAAAGTAGTGTAGCCACAATCCAACAACAGCTGACATCGAGTCGATCATATCTCTTGCTAATCTATCAATCCATCTTTAAATGTCAACAGCTGGCGAACTTGCGAGTACTTTTAAGTACGGATTCATTCCTGTGGACCTGACTTCCTCGATCAAAGTCCAAGATGCTTCCACGGAAGGCGGTTTGGAGCGTGACGCTTTGCGTCTTGCTGCAGAGGCTCACTTTGCTGCAGCTACTTCCGCAGAATTCCGAGAGCAGCAGGACAAAATTATGAATGATTACTTGGTCAGTCGTGGCGGTACTGCAGGATCGTTTCCTGGTTTGTCGTCTGCGGTCGAAATTGTCGTTCTTCAATTGCCGACTCGAGATAATGGATACATCGGTGTTTCCATGTATTGCGATCAGAATGGAAAGTTAAAGAATTTTGAGCTGAATACTCGGGCGACGTCACTTGTTCAAGCATGCGGTCACGCTAACCAAATATTTGGCGATACATTCATTGGTCGATATTACGACAACGAAGAGTTCCCGTGGGAAAGACGCGATTTCGATTACCCCGATATGAATTCTGATGCGACATGGGTTACTGAAGCGTACAAACGCAATCAGGGTCGATCAAGTGCAGCGTACAGTACTTCCACAGTGCTGCAAAACATGCTCAACTCGAACAACACTGCAGTTATCAATGACAAGGCTGAACCTACTAAAATGGCGAGAACCGCTTTCACAGATGATGCTGTCATTGACGATCACATCACATGGTCACAAACAGGTGAAGAAGTGGAGCTTAAATTGACTTTGCCCACTGAAACCAAGAAGACCGATCTCGCCGTAAAGATTCAACCAAAGCGGCTGCAAATTGTTGTAAAAAGTGACCCATCTCTTGCAGATACTAATCCAGTGTTTGGTGCTGGCGCAGGCTTGTGGGGCAATATCGATTCGGATTGCAGTGCCTGGACCATTGAGAAGTCATCCACTGGCAAGGTTGTTGTTGTCTTTACTCTCGCGAAGGCGAACTCTGTTGAGTGGCCAAAAGTTTTCGCCTAAATAGTGTACTTCATCAGTTGTCTCCACGATTTGTAATGACAAAAAAAGGTTACCATATGTACAACTTTTACAAAATATCTAGAGCTGCGATCAGCCGCGCTAACACGATCACCGAGGATTCTGAGACGACACAGATTTTGCTACATTCTCTTCTATTCGAATTGAAGCACTCAAAATCTCGATAATGAAGACACCCAACGCCACCCATGATGCAAAACAGACGAAAAACAAGTAATTTGCATTGCCTCTTCCAGAAATAACCCATTCCTCATAAAGCCACGGGCAGAGCGCGAGTGAGACAGCTATTATCGTGACAAGCCATAGCATGTAACGAGATTCCTTGAGGGCTTTCCTTTCTGCCAAAATTTCACTCATTAGAAAAATCACATCAAATAACGCAACGTTCTCCCGAAAATAGATGTTGAGCAACAAGGCCATCTTGACCGCTCCTTCTGTTCCCATTGGATATCCAGTGCATAGGGAACCGGCAACAGGAGCAATAACTTGCAAGATGGGAATCAACTTGTCGAAGTATGATCTAAAGTCGCTCAAAACCACAGCTTTAAAGTACCACAGAACACCGAATGATGGCGAAAACGATAAATCAGAACTACTTTGCACAAACGCACACTGCCAGTAGGAAACTAGAACAATGGCGATCAAAATAACTCCTGATTTCAGCAGGGCGCCTGCGTTGTCGGCAGGTACCAACCATAGTATGCACAAAAGTGACGGAATAAACCCCAAACTTCTGAAATCTTGGATGGCCAGAATTGTTATAGCTATGGAAATGACAAAAGAGTATGCATCGTGCAAGCTGCTTTTCCAAATCAAAACCCAACAAAGATATTGAATGAGTTTGGCCGATGTACAAAGGGAGAACAGCGGCAAGAGGCAAACTGCTCTGGCCACATTAGTTTGCGACAGAAACAGTACCATCAACAGCATTAGCGGTAATTTCCACGAATCTCCCGCATCAATTGCAAATACAGAGGGCTGTGAACCATCCAAAGACAGAGTCTTCGCAGATTCTAACCAAGACGACCAGGGCAACAACGTTTTCGTCATCGCACTAGTCACTGAACAGCTTCAATCGACTTCTACAAACTCTTTTCTCGTAAACTGATTGGTTGCCTCACCAAGAAATATTCGTAATCCATAATCCATTATGCCCAACGTTACCGTTCATGTATTTTTATGGATCGTTCGATCGAACACAACACGGGTTGGAGTTCATCATCATCATGCAATCATGACAGCGACGACGACACGACGATGACGATGCAGCGCCACGCCGCCACGCCGCCCTCTTGCCGCGGATCAAACATCAAGTTGGGACGAAATGAAGATATACCATGGTACATCCATTTCAGATCGCCAGGCAGCTTGTGTAAACCTTTCTCTTTGGTTTACCTCGAACAACCGTCATGGAGGAAGGAGTTAAACAGAACCAGGACCAACTGCTGAACCTTTCGGAGATTTTTCTGGAGCTGAGATGCCAGGCGAAGGATGCGATATTGAATTGCATTGATCAATATTTACATGCTTTGAAGGAGCTACATGATGATGTATCCATGAATTATTTGATAGAATTGAAAGATGCGCTGGCTAGTGTCGAGAAGAACGGACAAAATCAGCTCATTCACGACTTAGCAACATTTCGTCAAATTCTGTGGGAAAAACTTCACGTCATCCACTGGATGAAGACGAACCTTGTGTATCGCAGTTTATTTGGGGATATCACTTCGCTACTTATTACAACATGCTTTCTCTGCCGTCCAGGTGTCGAGATTGAGAAGCTAGTGTTTACTGCGGATATGGGATTACTTCTCGGCAGCCCCGATAGTAGTTATATTTTGAATCGCATTGTGTCTTTGCTATCGCCTGGTTTGTCAGAGTCTCGTACTTCTCCAAAATTACCAACTCCTGTGTCGTCTTCCTCGATTCCGACGCAGTCGATGATGAAAGTGCTTCCGGATATACACGCCTCAGCAACGCAAGCTGTCCCCACTATCGCTGAGCCGTCGGTTCTATCCTTTTACGAAGACCATTTCGTCAGTCAAACACCTGTAGTCTTGACGCATTGTGCAGACGATTGGCCAGCACTGTCAAACCCAGAAAGGAGTTGGCAAAACTTGTCGTATATTTCTGAAGGTAAGTAATTTCACGAGACCCTTGTCTATTTCCGTGGCTGACAAAGGATGGTTTGTAGTGGCTGGATACCGCACTGTCCCTATTGAAACGGGACAAACGTATCATGCGAAGGACGCAGGAACACGACTGCTGACCATCGAAGAGTTTATTCAGTCGTATATCATGCCAGGCCATGACACCCTCCCTCCCATTAATTCTACGTCTTCTGACTCGCTTGGTCATGATGATGCGCCAACCTTTTCATCCGCGCCATGCGGCTATTTGGCGCAACATGAACTGTTGGAACAAATTCCCGCGTTGAAGAAGGACATCGTCATCCCGGACTTCTGTTCCTTGCTGCTAGATGAAGACGAGATGGCTGCTCTTGATGACATATCCTCACTCGACGTCGTCCATTCAGCGGCAAGTGTCAACGATCCTAAGGAGATTATGATTCAAGCTTGGTTCGGACCATTGGGAACCGTTTCGCCGCTGCATTTCGACGCATATCACAATATCCTTGTGCAGTTATCTGGATACAAGTTTATTCGCTTGTACCCGCCTACCGAATCGTCCAAACTTTATCCTATGTCTGGGCGCATGACAAACAATAGCCAAGTGGACTTGCAACAGTACTATGGTGCGCTATTGAATGGAAATAGTGATGAAGAGTACGTTCAGCGCTTTGTTGCTACGAAGGATGCGCAGTACTTGGATTGCATCATCGGTCCAGGAGATATGATTTACATACCCAGAGGATGGTGGCATTATATACAAGCCATTGATGAGAAAACCACAAAGGTGTGGGAAAACGCGCATATCCCAGGTATCGTCTTTGCCGTGATGCCAATATTTCTTGCTACTGCTTCTGATAGAACTACTCACAGGTGGATTTCGAGTTCGTCCTTTTGCAGAACCTGTCTCAACGCATAGCTTTTCTTTGAGCTTTTGGTGGGGTCGACGCATTTGTTCAATCGGAATGGAGGAAGGTCGGTATAAATAGGGTCCTAAGTTTGTTAGTAGGAGTACAGTTTCCATTAATATGCAGTTCGGGTCGGTCAACCCAACCGATGCGATTGCTTGTAGTCAGCAATTTATCCGCCACCCACCATCGCCGCCGTTGCAGTTCGACGACAGCAGCTGCGAAGGACCAAATACAGTTCAAATCTACGAGGTTATGTCGGTTCTACATTCTATGGTGCGATTCGAAAGAGAGGACATTGCTCTACATTCTTTGACTCTCTTGCGGACATTGCCACCGCCGATTTAGCGGATACTGACACTTCAACAGCGGCGCGGACGACTCCGAGAACTGCTCTCTTCGCTGAACGGATCTCCTCCTAAACGTCGCTCTTTTCTGGCTGCCTTTCGGTGTCTTGGTGATGCCAATGAACTCTAGTCTTGGCTTATCTGTCAACGACATATATCAGCATCAGCACTTTCCAAGATTCGACCCAACCCAGACGACGATGTCCAGCGGCGACGAGAAGAGACGCATTGAATTTGGATTTCGGATTTCGGATTTGGATTTCGGATGGGAGATGATCGCTACAAAGAGATCTCACCATGATGACGTAAAAGTTGTTCTTTTGAAAATATGCACGCCGCTTTAGGGTTACTTCACAATCTTTTGATATCATTGGATAGATAATTTAATTCTCTGTCGAGCTACTGAACGAACCTATCGATTTTGCAATTACCTGAAAAACGTTTTTGAGTCAAAGTCAACGAGAGTTCACTCGGCGAGCCACCAGCGACCTATCCACTCTTGCTGTCGTTGATTTCCACGGGTTACTTCAGTACAGCCCTTGAAAAACTTCTATAGAATTGATATACAGTATGTGGTAAGTTAACGGCTACGTTGGCAAACGGCGTGCATATTTTTACTCTAGGTACTGGGTAGACATGACGGAGGAGACCCCGGAAAAGCCAAAAGTCGACGTTCTCTTGTATGCCCACGATGGGCTTTCTCACGAGAAAACATCTCCTGGTTCTATACGTATATTTCGATACAGGGAAGACTTATTGAAATATGTTGAAAACGTACCGTTCCCTCAAACCGAGTCTCCTCCAACTAAGTCGAATGTCCGACATATTGAAGACTTTCAACATCGGAAAGCCGACATAATTATGCCGGATTACATCATTTTCACGTACTAATAATCAAATCGAGAGCTTCCATCTACCTGTAATACAATTCACCAATAAATTATCTTTTACATGAGTACCTACTTGTGAATTTTGAGGACGAATTGATTTCAGGACAACATTTACCTACCATTTACGTAGACCACCCAGACCCCAGACACCCAGTCATGTCATGGCCAAGGGCGGATGGGCGAAGGAGTGCTCCGAGAAGGTGCGTGACGGGAGAACGTTGTAGAAGCGATATGAATCATAAAAAGTGCCTCAATATGCGAAGTCGATACCACTTTGACTCCGTATTTCCTTGTTTCATCGGAGCCAGTGAAAAGTGCGACTATGAGTACCACCGAAGACCCCAACCTTGAAGCGAAGACCACCGGAGAAAAAGGCCCCGAAAAAAAGCGGAAAGCAGGGTTTTGGTCCGTCCTACTCATGGTCATCGGAGTTCAGTGTGGTGGGATGTCCACGATTTGGAGCATTGGAGCCACGGAGGGTCTCAAAAAGCTCTTCCTCGGACATGCCCTCGTGGGACTCATGTATGTCCTACTCGCAGTCTGCTTTGCTGAGCTCACCAGCGTCGTGCCGTTCGCCGGCGGATCGTTTGGGTTCTGTCGCGCGGCGTTAGGTCCGTTCTGGGGCTTCATGGTGGGGGCGAGCGAGGTGTTGGAGAACATCATGAAGGTAGTGGTGTGTGTCTATCTCATTGCGATAGCCTGCACTATGACATTCAAGACGAAGGACCATCTCTCCCCGCTGTACATGCTGGTATGTTACGTGTTGCTGTTCATTATCCATCTGCGTGGTGGTTCATTCTACTGGAACACCGTCATCATCTTGGGCCTGATCTCGATTGGAACAGTGTTGATGGTCTGTATCGGCAACAGAAAAAACATCGATATTGAGCTGTACGGTCAAATTGACAACTCTACGTTCGATGGCGACACCGAAAAATTTCTCAGTTCCCTGTACACATTGATTTGGGTGTATATTGGGTTGGAGATTGTGCCACAGACGTGTGAGCGAGTGAAGGATGTAAGTTGACGCAGTCTTTGTGGGTGACGAGTGCGTTAATTCGTTTTCCTTTTGTAGGTGCACAAGAACCTTCCTCGCGCCCTGGTACTCGGCACTCTCTTCTCGTACGGGTTAATCTTCTGGGTGGTAGTGACTGTCGTTTGCGTCGCGCCTGGATTCTTGTATCCACCTGCGTGGATAGCTAATCCGTACTCGTTCACCATGGGCTTCATCCAAATGTTTGATAGGCCCGATCTTTGGTACTTGGGTGCTCTGTTTTCCATCGTTCCGCTCTTCGCGTCTGCCCTCACGTTCATGTGGGGCTGCGGGTACCAGGTGGCGTCGTTGGCGCGATCAGGTCTCGTACCGAGTGTGTTCGCCACGACGTACGGCGAAAACGAGACACCGGTAGTGGCGTTGGGTGTATCGGCGTTGGTACAGTTTCTGATGTGCTTAGGCAATCAACGCACCGGAGAGCTTGTTGGTATCACGACATGCTACCGAGCGATGATGATTGGAGCTACGTTCGTGTACATTGGCATGTTTACGTCATTCATTGTGTTCCGCACTAACTTCAGTGGGATGAAGCGTCATTGGGTGAGTCCCGTGGGTATTCCCGGTGCATTGGTGGGTCTTGGCATGGCGTTGATTCTGTGTATCGCGGTGATTATACTTGAGCCGTATCGCAAGGCAGTGAAGACCTATTTCGTGTTCATGGCGTGTGCTATGCTGTACTATGTGCTCTACGCCCGTCATACCCAGTACTTCTCGAAGGAGGAGCAGAAGCACTTCTTGAAGGCGTACATTGTCAACGCCAACAATGCCAAGACCAAGACGAAGCAGAAGACGGCTCAGCAAAAGGCGATGGCGATGTTCGCTCCCATCAGTCAGATGTTTGGTTTGCCTACGGCTGCGTTCAGTAGATCAAATGGTGGAGCATCGTCGGCATCAATGGCGCCGTCAGGACGAACATCATCACATGCACCTGTCGCTTCAATCAGTAAGCACAATACAGTCGCTCCGGCGCCGGCATCGTTGGGTGTCGAGATTGTCGAGTCGCCATCGAAGGTCGACGCCGAGGTCCGTGTGCAGGAACCTTCTCGTAGCACAGAGGCTGAGTCCCTGGCGACATCAACGACTGTTAGGAGTGCCAGACCTCAGAATGTACCCCTTCGTGCCTCCTGGGCTGCCGGCGCCGGTTCTACGAAGGTCAGTTGGTCTGGCAAGGCCATGACCATGACGGAGAGCAAGAAGTTCCTCGAAGTGTTGATGTCGGCGCCGGAGGATGTGACGGGTCAGCTGGTGGAGTCATTACCGAATCAGTTTGTCGCGTTGGGTGTCGACGAGGCGGCGATGGCGTCGGCGAGGGTTTTGGGACAGGACGATGGCGGGTTGGAAGAGGAGCGCGAACTGTGTTTGGGAGAGATTGTGGAGGGAGCGTTGGGAGACGATGCGGACACCAACGAGCCCGTTGCCTAAGATGACGTCTGGTTCCTTCAAACGAGTTTTTGCGGCAGAGGATGTTGCAGTGCGCCTCGTCTGGTGGTGAAGCCTCTTTTGATCCGATGAATGTTTGATTTGCTTGTTTTGTTCCCTTTGTTGACTTTTGGTTGTTTCCTGTTTCATGTCTTTTCATATCCTGAATCTTGAATCTGTTGGTACTTGTAGATGGGGGTTGTGTCTCCTTTCTGTTTGGTTTCGATTGGCTTGGTTCCGTTCCGTTCCGTTTCTTGAGCAGCTTTCGTTTATCATCATAGATTGTCCTTATTTTTTGCCACTTCTGCTTCTGCATCTTGCTTTTGCATCTGCACCGATCAGGGTCTTCCGGAAGCGATGCTCTTCCACCGCCACGGGCCCCGTCGCACCAGCAGCACCAGCACCGGCAGCGTCAGCGGCTCCATCGACGGCTGTCGTCGCCGCCGCCGCCGCCGCCGCCGCAGCACCTTCGCCAACGGGGCCAGTGAACGTTTTCCGTCGAATGCGAATGGCGTCTTCGTAGCAACGCTTCGCCTCGACGAGGTACCCCTGGGCGTAGTACCAGTAGCCCAAGTTGTGCTGCACCTCGCCGACCGCGGGGTGGTCCTCGCCGAGCAGTTTCCGCCGCGTCTTCAGCGCCTCTTCGAAGTATTCTTTCGCCTGGCCGATCTCGCCGAGCGTGAACAGCAGCACCGCCAGGTTGTTCATCGTCGACGCCACCACCGCGTGCTCGGCGCCGTAGATCTCCATCCGCGTGATCAGCGACGCCTTGAGCAACTCCTTCGCCGCGAACTTCTGCCCTTCCTGTTGCGAGAGAATGGCCGCGAGATTGTTCTCGGTCGTGGCGACGTCCGGGTGGCGTTGGCCGAACACTTTCCGTTGGATCTCCAACGTCCGTTGGAAGACGGTGGCGGCGGCGTCCAGGCGGCCCTGCGCCTTCAACAGGAGGCCCATGTTGTTCATCGTCGCCGCGGTCTCCGGGTGCGCCCCGCCAAAGACCTTTTGTTTGATCGACAGCGCCCGTCGATACGACTGCATCGCCTCCCGCAACTGGCCCTGTCCCTGCTGCAGAATCGCGTTGCACGATGTATATCGATGATTATATGTCGTTCTTGGTCCTTTCGTCTCGATGGCTGGCGGTCGCCGTTGAGTGTTACTTCTTGATGAAGATTCGGTCATTCTTTTGGTTGGTCAGTTCCACATTTGTCGGTTGGAATCAGGCCGTCGGCATATATAGATAAATAGGTTGTCTGATACATTGAAGGTCAGCTGTACGAGAACAGCTGATCCGCTCTTGTATCCCATATTCTTGACAGTTTTCCACCATAGCTTCGTTCAACTGACTCCCGTTCATTCTTTGCAATGACGCTGGACAGTTCGCATCTGCTCTCGTACTGATATACCAAACTTTTGGTACTCTACTGTTCTCTTCGGCTTGTCTCTTGTCAGCCTTATTATAGCTTGCATTTGCTTCACGTGACTTGTACTTCGTACAACACGTGTAACAATCCACCAAAGTACGCATAAAATCGACGGAATGAACCCCAAATTTCTGAAATCTTGGATGGCCAGAATTGTTATAGCTATCGAAATGACAAAAGAGTATGCATCGTGCAAGCTGCTTTTCCAAATCAACACCCAACAAAGATATTGTTTGGCCGACGTGCAAAGGGAGAACAGCGGCAAGAGGCAAACTGCTCTGGCCACATTAGTTTGCGACAGAAGCAGTACCATCAATAGCATTAGCGGCAATTTCCACGAATCTCCCGCATCAATTGCAAATACAGAGGGCTGTGAACCATCCAAAGACAGAGTCTTGGGAAAGTACATGTGAAGCACCCAGGTGGCGCTTAGACTCTCTTGCGGACATTGCCACCATAGTCGCACGTCGACTAAGCAGATACTGACGCTTCAACAGCGGTGCGGAAAACTCGGTGGCGTCCCAGTCGAAATACTGGAAGCATTTCCGTGGTCTCCAGAAGACCCGGTGGTTGTCATATAGGTGGTGCAGCTGATGCAGCTGCGACACTCATTTGAAACTGCTCTCTTCGCTGGACGGATCATTTTAAACAGCAAATTCTGCTATGGTGAGCTTCCATGTGCTTTAAGGCGCTGCACGGTTGACAGAGACTCGTTTCCTCCTCAACGTCGCATTTTTATAAGTGTCTTTCGCTGTGCCAATGCACTCCAGTCTTGGCCTATCTGTCAACGACATATATCAGTACTTTCCGAGATTCGACCCAACCCAGACGATCATGTGGAGCGGCCACGAGAAGAGACACATTGGATTTGGATTTGGATTTCGGATTTTGCTTTGGATGGGAGATCGAGATGATGATGGGAGATCGCACGGCGGGCAACAACAACACGTAGACCACCCAGACCCCAACACCCAGTCATGTCATGGCCAAGGGCCGAAGGGCCGAAGGGCGAGGGAGTGCTCCGAGAAGGTGTCCGATATTCTTTTGCACCGGTGCAGTGCTGTGATGGAAGGCAGGAATGAAGACATGAACTATGAACAACAATTCACTCCTTTTCGTACAGAACACGATTTTGTTGAAAGCTACAAACATTTCTCTTCCTCCCGCATTTGTTTCCTGAATAGCTCCACTCCCTTGACATGATTGACCATGCCATTGTGCCTGAGCCTCGAAGAAAACAAAATGAAGAAGATCCTGACAAGCACAAGTATGGCTTCAGTATGGTCCTTGTTATCGGTATGATCACTGCTTCATGGTTAAGTTTTTCTGGATTTTCTCACCAACAGTTATTTTTTCCTCATTTTTTGCAGCCATCGGTATCTCTGCGGTGGGAGTTTTGAGTGGATGGAACCCAGGTGCTGGAAGTGGATTGTGGAGTTTGTTCGTGGGTACTGTTTTGGTGGGACTGTTGTATGTCTGTCTCATTTCCTGCTATGGCGAACTGTGTGGTACCGTTCCTTTTTCTGGTGGAGCTTTCGGGTTTTGTCGCTGCGCGCTGGGTCCGTTCTGGGGATTCGTTGTAGGGGCCAGCGAAGTCTTGCAGTACTTTTCTTATGGGATCGTCTCCTCCGCCTCAGCGAGCTACGCACTTACCGCTGGTTTCCAGACACCGCCTCTTGCTGAGCCAGTTTACGTCCTCCTTATCTATTTTGTGACTTTTTCCCTTCAACTGCGTGGCGGCAACCTTCTTTGGAATGCTGTGATAGTCTGCTCAATTATCACTATTGTGCCTGTCGTACTGTTCTTGTGTGGTGCCTTTGCGAAATACGATTACAAAAAGTATGCTGACATGCAACCGACCATGTACAAAGGCTTCCCAGAAGGCAAGGAATTCATGGCACAAGCGCTGTTCGGCCCCGCGTGTTTCTTCATTGGCATTGAAATGCTTCCCCAACTTTGCAATCACATTCGTAACCCCAATGTTACGCTTCCGCGCGGCTTATTTTATGGTTGTCTATTATCAATGTTACTTTCACTGTTGGTGGTGATAGCATGCGCAGGGATCGCACCAGGCTACGGTGAAGAATTCTCCTTGGTTGTTTATCCTTTGGATCAGATTCTCCGCGAAATCTACGGTATTCCCGTTCAAATCAGCAACATTCTCTTCGTCGTCCCTGCGAACCTTCTCTGTGTCTTCAGTATGATGTATTCCAGTAGCCATCAGATGAGCGCTCTCGCCAAATCTGCTCTTCTTCCAACGTTCTTGGGATCTACCAACGGACCGCACAATGTCCCGTATGCAGCCTTGATGGTGTCAACTCTCCTCCAATTCACAGTGTACTGTACAATCCAATACAAGTACACCAAATTCGATCCCTATACCATGCTACTCATTTCGGCGATGTTCGTCTACCTGGGGGTATTTGCGGCGTACATCGTATTCTCGCTGCGCTTCAAGAACATGCAGCGTCATTGGTACAGCCCTCTGGGTTTAACTGGAGCCGTCGTTGGCATCGGTCTCGATATGGTGTTGATGGTGTCCACCATGGGATACACCTTCGAGGGCACTTCATACGTCACCGTGTACTTCGTGTATGTAGCGCTGTGCGTTCTTTACTACTTCTTGTACGCGCAATACCACCAGTTCTATTCACCTGAAGAACAGCAGAAATTCTTGAAGGCCTACATCACGACTTTAAACAAGCGCAAAAGGACATCGAAGTCTACCTTCAGTGTGACGATGGTGGCTGGTGACATGATAGTTGGTGGTGGCTCGCGCTATTCAGCTAAGTCTCGCGAGACCAGTACTGTTGGTCGATTGGAGCGTTCCTTGACACCAAACCGGGTGATACCAGTGGAACTCGAGTCGATCGATAGGACTGGGATGGATTTACCTCATATGGAAGAAATGAATGACCGCCGCAATCAAGGTGAATCATTGCTATCCCCGCCTGTCATTGTCATGGCCGACGAAGAGGCGCCCCGCCAGTCAGCGGTTTCATCAGTCAAATCAACCGGGGAGTCGTTGGTAGCGTCATCGACCGAAGTTGGTTCCAATCAGAGAAGTTTTCGTCATACGCCCTCGAATGTGAGCAATCCACGCGAGGCGTTGACAAAACAGACAATGAGTTGTTGGTAGGAGATGTCGTCGTACTATGGGGAGTACTTCATTTTGATATTCACGACGGAAGAGGACATCCTCCGCGTCAACTCCTGTTCAGTGAGACTGTTATCAACCTCCTTACAGCGCAATTTGTTGGAGACCTTATTCTGAATGCATGATGCTCAATGGGCTCGGTCTGGGTCCGGTAGCTCCATTCTCTCCGTGTTTAAGAATGCCGTTTCGGTTGCTCATGTTCTCTTTGGCTGCGGGTACTTTGCAGTTAATGCTTTTCTTGCCGAACAGTGGTAGCCCAGAATGTGTATGTGGTGTGTGTTGTTGTCAACCTACGGCGAGAACGAGACACCGATGGTAGCGTTGGGTGTATCGACGTTTGTGCAGTTTTATAAATTGTTTGGGCATCCAACGCTCCGGAGATCTTGTTGGCATCACGACATGCTACCGAGCGATGATGATTGGAGCTACGTTCGTGTACATTGGCATGTTCACGTCATTCATTGTGTTCCGCACTAACTTCAGTGGGATGAAACGTCATTGGGTGAGTCCCGTGGGTATTCCCGGCGCATTGGTGGGGCTGGGCATGGCGTTGATTCTGTGTATCGCGGTGGTTATACTGGATTCGCGTTCCAATGCCGTGATAACGTACTTCGTGTTCATGGGGTGTGCTATGCTGTACTATGTGCTCTACGCCCGTCATACCCAGTACTTCTCGAAGGAGGAGCAGAAGCACTTCTTGAAGGCGTACATTGTCAACGCCAACAATGCCAAGACCAAGACGAAGCAGAAGACGGCTCAGCAAAAGGCGATGGCGATGTTCGCTCCCATCAGTCAGATGTTTGGTTTGCCTACGGCTGCGTTCAGTAGATCAAATGGTGGAGCATCGTCGGCATCAATGGCGCCGTCAGGACGAACATCATCACATGCACCTGTCGCTTCAATCAGTAAGCACAATACAGTCGCTCCGGCGCCGGCATCGTTGGGTGTCGAGATTGTCGAGTCGCCATCGAAGGTCGACGCCGAGGTCCGTGTGCAGGAACCTTCTCGTAGCACAGAGGCTGAGTCCCTGGCGACATCAACGACTGTTAGGAGTGCCAGACCTCAGAATGTACCCCTTCGTGCCTCCTGGGCTGCCGGCGCCGGTTCTACGAAGGTCAGTTGGTCTGGCAAGGCCATGACCATGACGGAGAGCAAGAAGTTCCTCGAGGTGTTGATGTCGGCGCCGGAGGATGTGACGGATCAGCTCGTGGAGTCATTACCGAATCAGTTTGTCTCGTTGGGTGTCGACGAGGCGGCGACTTCAGCGAGGTTGACAGTAGAGGAAGATGGCGGGTTGGAAGAGGAGCGCGAAGTATTTTTGGACGATGCGGACACCAATGAGCCCGTTGCCTAAGATGACGGGTTCCTTCAACTGCTGTTTCCGGCAGAGGATGTTGCAGTGCGCCTCGTCTGGTGGCGAGGCATCTTTTGATCCGATGAATGTTTGTTTTGCTTGTTTTGTTGAGGTTTGCTCCCTTTGTTGATGTTGAATATATCTTTTGGTTCATATGCTTTGTCGTTATTTGGTGACTGATCTGAAGGCGAACTACGGTATCTGCTGACTAAGAGACGACTCTCTAGATGTGTGAAGACCTGTTTCCATTTTCCTTTGGCTGTTTCATGTAGTGTCTGATTCTTAATCTTGAATCTGTTGGCACTTTTGTAGGTGGGGGTTGTGTCTCCTTTCTTCTGTTTGGTTTCGATTGGCTTGGTTCGATTCGGTTTAGTTTACTCAAGTAGCAGCTTTCGTTTATCGTCATAGGTTGTCCCTATTTTTTGCCGCTTTTGCTTCTTGCTTCTGCCAGTCTTTTGGAAGCGATGGTTGTTGCATGATGTATATCGATGATTATTTGTTGTTCTTGTAGATTGATTTCCGTTTCGCCTCAATGGCCGGCAGTCGCCGTTGACAACGAATGAGTGTTAATTCTGAAGATTCGGTCATTCGTTTGGTTGGTCAGTTCCACATTTGTCGGTTGGAATCAGACCGTCGGCATAAATAGACAATAGGTTGTCTGACACATCTTTTTCTGATGAACGTCAGCTGTACGAGAACAAAGCTGATCCTCTCTTGTATCCCATATTTTTTACAGTAGTCCAGCACAGCTTAGCTCAACTGACTCCCGTTCATTCTTTGCAATGACGCTGGTCAGTACGCAGCTGCTCTCGTTCTGATATTTTCTCCTGTTCTCTTCGGCTTATCTCTTGTCTGCCTTATTATAGCTTGCATTTGCTTCACGTGACTTGAACTTCGTACAACACGTGTAACAATCCACCGACGGATAGATGTTCCCTCAACTATCTCCCCCAATACTTCTTCACGGTCGTTCCCTCCCCTCCCATAGACGCCGGCTAGGGTTAGGATTTGGGGTTGGGCTAAGGTCAAACACGACTCTATCTGCCTGGCTACATCCTGCCTGCGGTGCCGATATCGCCACCCCGATGAACTTCTGACGCAAGGATGCAACCTGATAGTTACAGCCCCACATTTGAGGCAAAAAGCGGAAAGATGGTCATACCGGACCCGGTAGACCAGAAAGTTGGGTGTATCGCAATCAAATCCAATGGCGAAAGGATGTAGATTGCGAAGCCATGCAGCTTAATACAAGTATGTAGCTGTGGCCTAGAGAAGCATGAAACTCATTTTGTAGATAGAACTTTTCCATCGGATGTAGTTTTCGGTTGTCCCCGGTAAGGAGCCGTTTCAGGTTTTGCCGCGAGGTCAGGTGCTGACTGAAACGGATTCAAATTTCGACCTTTCGTGGTCCATGGTCTCTTCTCACTTCAATCCAAACACCCTGGTGGGATTTGGCGTTGTAAATTGTAAAGTGCTGTCGAAGAGAAGTGCCTTTCAATTGCCTCATCTCAATTGGCTTCCACATTTTTTAAAATTGGCTTTTATGAAGTTGTGATATGAAAAATGTCCGCACCTGGCTTATCTGCTGCTGAGTTGATTCAGCGATTTAAGCAAGGAAAGCCCACTTCTCGGGAGGAAAGACAACAACAACGAGAATCTGTAGGAAAATCTCGAATGTGGTGGGAGGAAGATGGCGGAAGTGACACTGCTCGAAAGAGCGCCGATATTCCAGGACGATCAACGACTCCTTTGTCTGCTCGTGGAGGAGTTCGGCGCGATGCCGCTTTAGAAACAATTGAGGAACCCCGACGTCCTTATCTGAAGCCTCCTATGGTTCAACCAAGTCGGAGAAGTGTCACAGAATCTCAGGAATTGTTCCGTACTGATACAAATATGGGCAACTCCATGGATGTAGACTATTTGATAGAGAAAGAAATTCGAAATCTCGAGAAGGACATTCAAAAGAAAGAACGGGATACTATGAAGCGATTAAACATGGGTTCCTTCACGCCCCATCAAGGTTTGAATCGGTCAATGGAAAATGGGCTGACAGTGGGAACGAGTTTTCCCAGCTCCAATTCTCGTTATCGACCCACTTTGCGCGATCAAGGTGGATTGTTGGGTATTGGTGAAGGGCGTCCAGAGGATCTATTGGGACGATCAGATGTCTTCCGATCATCGGCAGATACCTTGGGAAGCACAGGAATGCTGGGATTATTGCGTTCTGAGCTCAAGTTGGATGGCAAAAAGGACACGAAAGACGACAAGGACGATGATGCCGATACGGATGGCAACGATGGTGGAAGCAAACCAAAATCATCTACAAAGCCTCCAGAAGATGTACAAATTGATTTGGATGCCTTGATGAAGAGTTTACGTGAGTTTATGCCCGAAGAGAAACCCAGTTATCTCCCCGAGGGGGTGGATGAGACGATTCCGCAAATTACGAATCGTTTGCATTGTCAAATGATGGAATTTATGTCGTTATACAATGGGGCGATGGTCCGTGAAAAAGAACGAGAAGACGAACAAAAAAGGCGCGACGATGAAATGAAAGAAGAAGGGCGTCGTTTGGAACGTGAGCGACGATTGTTGGAATTGGATATCCCGCCATTTCAACATCCCATAGACTACGTCAAAGATGGGGATAGTACCATCAAAGCCGCGGGAACCAGTTCCAAACTTGGCGATTATTTGCGTCCTGGTGGGGAAGGTAATGAAGGCAACAAGGAAAATGTAGACAGTCGCGTGCCACCATTCGCAGAGGAATATCGTGGGCGAGAAACGCCTGGCGATGCTCGTTTTGTGTCGCGTCTCTTAGACTATGAAATGCAACAAGTGGATATGACCTATGGACGAATGCGGCAAGTTCGCCAACAGTTGTCGGGGCAATTGAATCATCTCAATCATGTCGCACGTGATCCGAATCGTTATGCCTATGAGCAACAGTTTCAACAAGGCGGTGGGCATGGTGGACGTCCAATGGGCGGAGGACGATCTCATCGCATGCAATACCAAGAAGAGGTTGATGATGGACATGGTTATCATCCTTCCTCGGCGATGTATGGCGGTGGCGGTGGCGGTGGGGGTGATGATGGTGATTTCATGGATGAGCCGGACTTTGACCCCGTGAAAATGCAATACGATCCCCAATATCGCGATCGCATTCTGAGTCGTCGAGCTCGACGACGACAAGCATGGAATCCTTATCCAGAAATTCTCCCCGAGAATATCTTCAACACCGCGAAAGCCGTCGAATCAATGCTCAACAGTGCCATGGATACATTGAATCGACGTTTACCGGAGAAACGACAACCGATTCCGACGGGAACGTCAACCATTTCCCCACGTCCAGCGACACCAATGCCCTCTGCTGCACAACGAGAAGCAGCTATGACACCGGTTCCGCATGCAACATCGTCCACACCAGTACCCACAACGCCAATGTCAGCGAGTTCACATGGTAGTAACAGTACGCAACAATCCGTCACGACCGCCACAAATAAGGCACTGAATGCTGGTCGGTCACCTGCACCCGCCACCGCAGCCACACCAGCAATCCCAACTACCTCGACCGCTCCCAATGCAACGGTAGTGAAACCAATCGCTACCAATCCGACGACCACTACCATTGCGGCGGCAAAGCCTTCAACCACTACCACGACCACCACAACGACAACCCCTACCAAGCCATTTCCGGAATTGAAAAGTGATACCAGTGGTCACATTGAACGATTGGTGGATTCACTGGTGGCCACTGCCAAAGAAAAAGTGGCCTCCGGGGGTACTGCACCAGGTGCCGCCCCAAAGCCAGATGTATCGGTCACTTCTTTAGGTAATTCCTCGTTGTTTCACTTGAACTGTGTCCTTGCGCTCATTTGACGCTTGACGCTGTGGTCTTCTTCGGGTTGTTATTCAGATTTATCACGGGACAGCAATCTGTCGGCGGCCTCGTCGATTTCGTTGTCGTCCTCGCACGAACGATTGATCCCCAACAGTGCTCCGACAGCGGCAGCTGCCGCCCCCGCCGCCGCCCCAGCCCCCGCCCCCGCCCCAGCAACCGTTAAACCCGTTGCTACCACCGCAACTGCTCCACCCGCTGCGTCCTCCGCACCAGCACCAGCGCCCAATACGGGTTTACGCGCCTCGATCTCTACCCCAGTACCAAGTACACCATCCAACGCCACCCGGCCTCGTTCAACGACACCCCTGCCAGGCGGTGGCAATCCCATCACCAGTACGACCGCCAGTGGTACATGGACGGCTGCACAAATGGATTTCATGCATCGCGATTTAGAATATGTCGACAACGTGTTGAATCAAATGGATCGAGCCCCGGGACGCTTTGACAAATACACGCAGCCCAACATTCAATATCGACCCCCACCTATCGCCCCAACTCCTGCGGTACCTCCAGCGCCCAATAGCACGAATAAATCGGTCACGTTTGCATCGAGCGTTGCGTCCATGTCCCATGATCCGCATGAACATGGGCTCATGACCGCCGGTGGGACCAGTGCTTCGCGTGGTATCTTGGTGACTCCGCGCAGTAACACACCGACTTCGGCGGTGGCTTCCGCGCCACCTGTGGATCCATTGCAGAATCAAAATCCGGGTATTACAGCAGATCTCGTGGATCCACTTCGTGAATTACGTCAACGAGCTCCCCATCGTGTCTATGAGAACGTTCTGTATCGTCCGGGTAGCATGTTGCATCCCCCGTCGGGTTACAGCGGTAGCGTTGGACCCGGTGGCATGGATCCTGTCTTTGCGGGTGCTTCCGCCCCGGCCTTGCCTCTGACGATTCCACCGCCATCGATAAATCCTCAGTTTTATCATGCGCCACCGTCGTATGCGCCGCCATCTTCGCAGATGATGGGCGGTGGCGGCGGTTATTCTAGTGCCGCCGATGTGCGATCCATGGTGCCTTCGACAAATATGTTGCATCCTCGGCCAGTGGAAGGAGCAGCATTCCGCATGCTTCACGCCAATACGAACATGACGATACCACCAACAACAACAACGCAGTCGCTACCTCATACGACCAGTTTCTCTTCGTTGGCACCGTCGTCACCGACGTTGGCGGGGTCGACGTCGATGTATTCTCAGGGTTTACAACCTGCCTCGTATCAGCAGGCACCAGCAGGAAACATGCCCATGTCCTCCATGTTGGCTCCACCAACTGCCACCGCATCGTCAACCCATGACCGTGAGCGGTTTCTGAGTCAAATGAAAAACTTGCGTCAACAAATGGGTGGCGTACGATGAGACTATGTATCCGTTTGTGGATAATGCCCGCGCCATGTATGCGGACGACCATTACGGCTTTCGTTGGTCCCCTGTTCGTTCTTATGTCACTGGGGATGGGACAACAGTTGCAATTCATTGATGTCCCACCATGTGACTGCTGTGGCACCTAGTGCAGTGGACAAAGGCAGAGTTGGTCTATGGACAAGGCAAAAGTGTCGCGTCTGATTGTGCAGGATTGAGCATCTGTTTATTGTCGTCGATGTAGCTGTTACAAACTAACAAAATGAAAGAACAAAAAAAACGAAAGGCTAACGAATTATACCAACCGAAACAAAATATGTGAAGGGTTGCATGGACCAGTCTGACGACAACAGAACGGACAAGGACCAGCACCAACAAAGAGCCAGCTGTTTCAATCGAAGAAGGACAGCACTTTAATGAAGCCATTTCTTCTCCATTGGAGGGGGGACTATTTACAGGACAGGCGCCTTGGAGATGATTTCATTCGTGACGAATGAATCCACCAAGCACTTGTGCATGAGATTCGACATTGACGAGGACGAGGGGGGGGGCATGCTATTCTGCGAGGTAATGCGCAATGTCCGACCAATGTGCAGGGAATCATCGATGACAAACTCACAACTATTGCTTTTGAAGCACGGTCGGATCGATCGATCGATCGGTCGAGCAAACGATGCACAGGACAGGTACACCAGAGTCGATGGGCGCTGTCCTGGCTTTGTCTTCCGATGGGCGTTCGATTCCGTCGTCAACAAGGAAAAAAAATGGAGAAACTATCACTTCACATAATGAATGAACTACGAAAGAAAATGAATATGAAAAAGAACTTTGCGTGGCATACACGACCATCGATGCCGAAGGACGAGGACGCCGTAGACAGTTGCGTCCAAAGCAGCCAGTGGTGGTCCACCAGACCAACAGTTTCCACTGGATAGGTGATATTATAATATGTGCACAGAAGAAGAAGGCAGCAGGTGGTTTGAGAAACATAACAGAAAGAACGCAAAACACACACAAAGACCAATAAGCTGCTTCACTGCTTGTTGTGGCTCAACCATGGTTCCTTCAAGATTTCTTTGGCGGAACAACGGTCCACAGGATCCGGTCGAAGCATACGAGCAATTAAGTCGCGAGCTTCATGATCCACAGGACAATGAATATCATAACTATAAGCGGCCATTTTGATCGTATGGACCAAAGTCTTATCGTCTTCGTGATAGAACGGCAGGGAGCACGTCAACATGAAATAGTACAGGACACCAAGAGACCAAATATCCATCGACTGATTGTACGTAGGTCCCAACAATGCTTCTGGGGAGGTGTATGGGACATCACCCCAATCGAAAAGAGG